>JACXGM010000865.1:0-62678 GCA_016801145.1 Umbra pygmaea
CTCTCTCTCTCTCTCTCTCTCTCTCTCTCTCTCTCTCTCTCTCTCTCTCTCTCTCTCTCTCTCTCTCTCGTTGCACTGAATGGACTAGACGGAGAGAGAGATGTGCCTCCGAGTCAGGGCAGGAAAACCAATGCAGACCGTGATTTAATTTTGTGCAGTGATTTATTTTAGAGAAAGAACATGTTACATTTCGAGCAGGATCAGCCAGCCGGGGCTTCCCGCATGTGTGATACATTTTCAGTCTGGTCGGGGTTAACATCTCCTGCTCTGACTGGCTGCAGCTGGGTGGAACTGCTGAGCCT
Organism: Umbra pygmaea; assembly: GCA_016801145.1. Lineage (NCBI taxonomy): Eukaryota > Metazoa > Chordata > Actinopteri > Esociformes > Umbridae > Umbra > Umbra pygmaea. The sequence continues at coordinate 303 of JACXGM010000865.1, forward strand.
GCGCGGGCTGGGTTGCCTCTGCCTGTGAGTGCTTTCAGATGGGGTAGTAGGGGCTTACCGCAGCACCCGCTGCTCGTTGAGAAGAGTGAGAACAAGTCTCCAAAAGTCGCCAATAACACCACAAATAGTAGCTAAATTTGTCGCTAGTCGCTTTTTAAAAGTCGCTAAAGAGGTCTGAAAAGTCGCTAAATCTCGCTAAGTTGGCAACAATGTTGGCAACACTATTATGCCAGCAACACAAACTATGATTTTCCTTTTCAAAATAAAAGCGCTCGTAATTTATTATAATTAATAATATGAATATTAATTATTTCAATGCATAGATAGGTAGTGTTTCCATGTTCATGTGTTGCTAAAATTAGTCTATTGTTTGACAAAACAGACTCTAGTGAATGTTTTTGAAATGTAATCATGTTTTCACATGTGACACTGAACAATGTATTCAATTCAATTGTGTTTACAACGTATTTGTCACTCTTATTAATAAAAAGTAATTAAAAACATGTTAAAATATTATTTATAACATCATATACTCTTATTGTTTCTTTACACACAGTACAATTGCATTTGGTTACAATTCACTAGCTTAATAATGAATTGACAATGATTATTGCAGTGAATTAAAATGTGCACTATTATAAAAAACATTTATTATTTACATTTATAAACATTGTAGATTATAAGTAGTAAGTTTTACCATTAGAGTGTTAACAGTTAAATATGTCAGGTCAAGAAAGACTGTCTATATTAAATTTTTTATAAAAACATATTTTTTTCAGGAAATAGTTTTTTAAGAATTAAAATGTCAGGAAAGATACATTGTTGATGTTATTCATAAAAATGCACTTCAAATAAAGTGAGTGTTGGCAATACTAGTTGTCATTTTTATGTTGATGTCACATCCAGCCCAGTGGGGGCTGGTGTGCATGGACTGAGACATGGACTCCTTTAATAAATGTTTAGTTGAATAGTGATGTTTAGTTTGATTTCTATGTTGTGTTCATATTCAGTGCTTGCACGTTGGTTTTGTTTCTCCTTTTACATGTGTAAATGTCCCTTTAGGGGTTGGCCACACCTCTCTCTAGTGTAGGTTGCTGGTAGAAGGAGTTTAGGTTAGGTGAGGCTGATATTGTATAGGTGGGAATAAATAATGATCACGAACAGCCGTGTCCTCGTAGTTAGGGTGGAGTGTAGTATTTAATCAACCTACACCATATAGAGACGTGGATCATTGTGAAGTGTGTCACAAAGGGTTACTGGAAGAAGAGACGTTTGTTTGGAGTTAAGTTACATGGTTTTCTGGTATGTGTTAAAATTGGAATATTGTGTTCCTGCTATCATTTGGATCAATAATGTGAGTAGACTAATGTATAAATGGTTAGAGATAATTGCGTACGTTATTGAAGTTTAGCCAAAGCGTTCTATGCCACTATAGAGCATAGTGTGTCCGTGTGTCTATGAAGCATATGTATTAATTAATTGTCCACCGTTGTGCACTCGCCACGTTGTTCTGTTTGCTATATTGTCAACCTACGGATTCCATTAAACAACCAACAACGTCTACTGCCTTTCTGGTCTCCCCTCTCTCTCTATACAATCAAGAAATGTGACAGAATGATCCACCAATACGAGAGACCAGGACCAGCAGCAGGAACGACAGGGGAGAGCTATTCCCTGATGTGGGGCGGAGTGCGACTTGGAGAGACGCCGGCTGCTCGTTCGCTCCTCTTCCCCAGCACGGAGAGAGAGCAGCCGGTGGAAAAGCTTCAGGTCACTTCCATGTGGGATATAGGAGAGGAGGACCTGTTTCCTCGGAAGAGGAGGAGGACGAGGGGACTCCTATCCTCACTATCGCAGACTTTTCCGACCGTTTCGCGTAGACTCCACCCATGTGGCCGTACCTGGGTTACCCTCAGGGTTCTCCTCTCTATCTGCCTGAGCCCGAGACATACCCACCACACAAGCAGGAGGAGTCTATGGAGGATTATTCAGGACGTTGTATGATTTTTTGTGAGGGGGCTATTGGGCGTGCAGACAAGCTACTACACCCCATTCAACAGCATGTACAGCCCGTCTCCAGAGGAACAGCCAGGGCAGGTGGTGTCAGCTTCAGTAAAGGACCCCATGGCTCCGTGGGTACCCACCTCAACACCATGGTGAGTGTATTCAGATGTTCCACCACCCACGGAGTCCTTCCCGGAGCTGAAGCTGCCTTATTCTCATCATGCCCTGGCTGGAGATGGAGAGGAGCAGTGCCTGGAGCAGGGTCCAGCTCAGCCGGTCCACCAGGCAGAGGCCCCAGCTCAGCCAGTCCACCAGGCCGAGGACCCAGCTCAGTCGGTCCACCAGGCAGAGGCCCCAGCTCAGCCAATACCAGAGCCCCCCACGGCCATGGACCTGGAGGGTCTGTTTCTGTCTCCACCGCCGGGGTTCGAAGATGATGCAGCAGTGGAGGACACAGGGCCTCCTGCTCTGCCTGACACAGGGCCCCCTGCTCCACCTGACACAGGGCCCCCTGCTCCGCCTGACCCAGGGCCCCCTGCTCCGCCTGACCCAGGGCCCCCTGCTTCGCCTGACCCAGGGCCCCCTGCTTCGCCTGACCCAGGGCCCCCTGCTTCGCCTGACCCAGGGCCCCCTGCTCCGCCTGACCCAGGGCCCCCTGCTCCACCTGACCCAGGGCATCCTGCCCTGCCTTACCCTGGGCCCTACTGCACGGCCTGACCAAGGGCCCTCTGTTCCACCTGACCCTGGGCCCACTGCCCGGCCTGACCCAGGGCCCTCTGTTCCACCTGGCCCTGGGCTCACTCATCTACCCGCTGTCCTGGAACGGATGGTTGTCCGGCGACCTCCGGCGGCACCTCTGCCTGGGTGAGTACATTGGGGGTAGTTTGGCTGTTTGGTGGGTGTTTTTGGCCCTCCCGCCCTCCTCGTTTGTTTGGCCTCCATGGTGTGGCTGCCTTTGCAGGGGGGTAATGTCACATCCAGCCCAGTGGGGGCTGGTGTAGATGGACTGAGACATGGACTCCTTTAATAAATGTTTAGTTGAATAGTGATATTTAGTTTGATTGTTGTGTTCTTATTCAGTGCTTGCAAATTGGTTTAATTTCTCCTTTTACATGTGTAAATGTCCCTTTAGGGGTTGGCCACGCCTCTCTCCAGTGTAGGTTGCTGGTAGCAGGAGTTTAGGTTAGATGAGGCTGATATTGTATAGGTGGGAATGATTAATGATCACGAACAGCCGTGTCCTCTTAGTTAGGGTGGAGTGTAGTATTTAATCAACCTACAAGTGTGTCACAAAGTGTTATTGGAAGAAGAGACGTTTGTTTGGAGTTATGTTAAAGGGTTTTATGGTATGTGTTGACATTGGAAAATTGTGTTCCTGCTATCATTTGGATCAGTAATGTGACTAGACGAATGTATAAGTGGTTAGAGATAATTGCGTACGTTATTGAAGTTTAGCCAAAGCGTTCTATGCCTCTATAGAGCATAGTATGTCCGTGTGTCTATGAAGCATATGTATTAGTTAATCGTCCACCGTTGTGCACATGCCACGTTTTTGTCAACCTACGGATTTCATTAAACAACCAACAACGTCTACTGCCTGTCTTGTCTCCCCTCTCTCTCTACACAATCAAGAAACATGACAGTTGAGGTGGCGGGGGGGTTGTAGGCAGCTGCTGAATGTAACTAATAGATTGACTAGTAATCTAACTTAGTTACTTTTATAATTAAGTAATCTGTAAAGTAACAGAAAAAAAAGTAACTGTGGCAACACAGGGTATGAATAACAAGTTGGGTGTGTTTAACAAGTTGGGTGTCTTATGGTATTTTATATTCATTCTTTATTATAAAATAATATATTCATTATTGTTTCCAATGTGGTCCCCTGCTGGAGCTGCTGCCCCCGCGACCCGATCCCGGATAAGCGGACGGAAATGGATGGATGGATGGATGGATGGATTATTGTTTAATCTCACATAGTGTTTTCTGTCAGAAATTGCACAGTCAGTTCTGACGGAAAACCAGAGTGAGATAAGTGTCTGTCCTTATCAGCTGACCATGCCTATCAGTCAATGATAATTATGCAGCGTATTCACTATCTTTTTATGTTGTTGTGGTTGACCTAAGGTACAGAACCATTTGCCAATACAAATGTTGGGTGTGTATTAGGGCTGTAACGATACACCAAACTCACGATTAGGTTCGTATCACAGTTGTTGTCCCACAATTCGATACAAACCTCGATTCTTTTTTGGGGGGTGATAGAAAAAAAAATAGATTTTTAGTAAATAACATTTAATAAATCTGTATAAACTGACCAAAGAACAATATTAACTATGCAAATTATTAACAATATACCTAAGTAAAATAAATGAATAGCCAAAGCTACAACACTTATGTTGTCTTTGTAACAAAATACTGTTGAAAGACAAATAAAACTAAACTCCATTGTGGAGATCATTCGGGCATGTTGAAAATCCTTCTTCAATCAAGTTTTCTTACATTTACAAATTAAATTAAATGGCTTCTATTTCACACTCGCGACCAGCAGTTCAAACCAATTAGAAGAAACTCCACAAAGCCTAACTGTTCTGTCAGTGGAAAGAATTGTTCAAAAGTAATACATGGCTCCACACCAGCCGCGGTCGGTGGATCTTAATTGGGGAGGACGGGCTCGTATTACGCTCAGAACCGGAGTGAATGGAATGTGTGCAAATCAAAAAAACAATTGGTTTTGTTCGTTGCGCACCATTCCATTCACTCCGGTTCCGAGCGTAATACGAGCCCGTCCTCCCCAATTAAGATCCACCGACCGCGGCTGCTCCACACTGTCTGTCTGCGCTAATAAAGCAGAACGAGAACGTAGAGATTAACTGCTCAATGAGTGGGTCATTATTTTCGTTGCTTTGAGGTACTGAGAGAGATGCGCAATTTAATACGGATCACAAGAAATAGGTTTCAGTAAACAAAGCTGCAAGGACACAAACAAAATATCATAAACAAGACTCACAAACAGACAAAGCTTATAAGGTAACTAACTAACAAAGTAGCTGCGTTGCTGTGAGGTAAATGATGGAGCTGCCGCAATCACCTGATATTACTATAATCTGCCAACAGTTGCAAACTAAATGTTGCTCAGAGAAAGCGCTTATGGCTTCATTCGACAAAATACAATTAAACAAAAATTGCATGAATGTCGAATTTCTTTGAGACCTTAGAAAACGAGATTTTTCGGAAATTCTTTTACATTAAATTCTTGAAAACGAAATTAAGATTATTTAAGTATTTTTAATGATCTGCGGACACGTTCTTCAACTAGTTCAACTTTTGCAGGTAGGCATCACACGATTGGAAAGGCAGTCAGATGACACGTAATTGGAAGATGCTTACAGGTAAAATTAAATAATTTATCATCAACTACTTTTGTGGTGTAGGTCTACGTATTTTTTATGTGCACTTCAAATATTACTAATAGTAATTTAAAGATGTGGTTGCATTAGATCTGGACAGGAAGGATAACTCTAAAAGTTGGAAGGGGTGTGTCGCGATTCTGCCTTCTCAGACCGCAACACAGGTTTGTGGATCTGAGTGTCGCGATTTCGGTTTCATTTCACATTTTATTACAGCCCTAGTGTGTATACTAAGTTGGGTGTGTATAACAAGTTGGGTGTGTACACTAAGTTGGGTGTGTATAACAAGTTGGGTGTGTTTTGTTATTTTATATTAATTAAAGTGCTATTAAATCTCACATGGAATTTTCTGTCAGAATTGGTTTACTTGTAACAAAACTTACATAGACAATGCTCATTAAAATAGATAAAAAACTGATATCAACATGATGTGTAGCATATGTCCATGGGTGATGCTTTTATAGCCTTTCCAGGCAGCATCCATCCACCCCAAGCATGCCAAGAGATGCTCAAGCTAAATCAGTTGCACAACTTATGTAACTGCCCTGAGTGCATTCTTGGACGTGCCTGAGCTACACAAAGGATCTACAGTGCCTTGCGAAAGTATTCTGCCCCTTTGAACTTTTTGACCTTTTGCCACATTTCAGGCTTCAAACATAAAAATATAAAACTGTAATTTTTTGTGAAGAATCAACCACAAGTGGGACACAATCATGAAGTGGAACAAAATTTATTGGATATTTCAAACATTTTTAACAAATAAACAACAGAAAAATTAGGCGTGCAAATATATTCAGCCCCCTTAAGTTAATACTTTGTAGCGCCACCTTTTACTGCGATTACAGCTGTAAGTCGCTTGGGGTATGTCTCTATCAGTTTTGCTCATCGAGAGACGAAGATCTTTGCCCATTCCTCCTTGCAAACCAGCTCGAGCTCAATGAGGTTGGATGGAGAGCGTTTGTGAACAGCAGTTTTCAGTTCTTTCCACAGATTCTCGATTGGATTCAGGTCTGGACTTGGCCATTCTAACACCTGGATATGTTTGTTTGTGAACCATTCCATTGTAGATTTTGCTTTATGTTTTGGATCATTATCTTGTTGGAAGACAAATCTCCGTCCCAGTCTCAGGTCTTTTGCAGACTCCATCAGGTTTTCTTCCAGAATGGTCCTGTATTTGGCTCCATCCATCTTCCCATCAATTTTAGCCATCTTCCTTGTCCCTGCTGAAGAAAAGCAGGCCCAAACCATGATGCCGCCACCACCATGTTTGACAGTGGGGATGGTGTGTTCAGGGTGATGAGCTGTGTTGCTTTTACGCCAAACATAACGTTTTGCATTGTTTCCAAAAAGTTTGATTCTGGTTTCATCTGACCAGAGCACCTTCTTCCACATGTTTGGTGTGTCTCCCAGGTGGCTTGTGGCAAACTCTAAACAATACTTTTAATGGAAATCTTTCAGAAATGGCTTTCTTCTTGCCACTCTTCCATAAAGGCCAGATTTGTGCAGTATACGACTGATTGTTGTCCTATGGACAGACTCACCCACCTCAGCTGTAGATCTCTGCAGTTCATCCAGAGCGATCATGGGCCTCTTGGCTGCATCTCTGATCAGTCTTCTCCTGGTATGAGCTGAAAGTTTAGAGGGACGGCCAGGTCTTGGTAGATTTGCAGTAGTCTGATACTCCTTCAATTTCGATATTATTGCTTGCACAGTGCTCCTTGGGATGTTTAAAGCTTGGGAAATCTTTCTGTATCCAAATCCGGCTTTGAACTTCTTTACAACAGTATCTCGGACCTGCCTGGTGTGTTCCTTGTTCTTCATGATGCTCTCTGTACTTTCAACGAACCTCTGAGACTATCACAGAGCAGGTGCATTTATACGGAGACTTGATTACACACAGGTGGATTCTGTTTATCATCATTAGTCATTTAGGTCAACATTGGATCATTCAGAGATCCTCACTGAACTTCTGGAGAGAGTTTGCTGCACTGAAAGTAAAGGGGCTGAATAATTTTGCTCGTCCAATTTGTCCGTTTTTTATTTGTTAAAAAAGTTTGGAATATCCAATATATTTCGTTCCACTTCATGATTGTGTCCCACTTGTTGTTGCTTCTTCACAAAAAAAATCAGTTTTATATCTTTATGATTGAAGCCTGAAATGTGGCAAAAGTTAAAAATTTTCAAGGGGGGCGAATACTTTCGCAAGGCACTGTATAATGTGAGTATGTAACTATTAAGAAATGGCAAAAATAGAAGATTTTAATAAAATGGTACATGCAGTTTACTTTAAAGGTGATTTCAGAAGCCCAAAATCTGTAAGAGTGTTCAAGAAGCAACACTTTTGTTGTCCAGTGATGAAAAGGAAAGAATATGTCACAACGTGACTCTGCTTAGAGCAGGCCATCCACCAAAACTCAGTGACCTTGTATGGAGGGCATTAGTCAGAGAAGCAACCAAGAGGCCAATGGTAACTCTGAAGGAGCTTCATGTACATGTGGCAAGGAGAAAGCCATTGTTAAATAAACTACATATCAAATCCTGTTCTGAGTTTGCCAAAAGGCATGTGGAAGACAGCAAACATGTGGAAAAAGGTTTGCTGCTCTAGCGCAAAACAATATGTGTGGCGTAAAGCCAACACTGCTCATTACCCAGAGATCACCATCCCCATGGTGAAGCATGGTGGTGGCAGCATCATGTTGTGGTGATGCTTTTTATTGGTAGGGACTGGAAAACCGGTCAGGATGAAGGACAAGATGGATGGAGCCAAATACAGGGCAATTCTAAGGGAAAACCTGTTTCAGTCTGCAAACTTCCAGCAGTATAATGGCCCTAAACACAGCCAAGCTACACTGAAGTGATTTTTATAACGAAGAACCCAAATTACTTGCAGAATGGCCTGGTCAAAGCCCAGACCTCAATCTGATTTAGAATCTCTGGAAGGACTTGATCATGACTGTTCCCCAATAGTCCCCATCCAAGACAGAGCTTGAGCAATTTTGACAGGAAGAATGGTCTAAAATAGCAGGATCCAGATGTGCAAAGCTGGTAGAGACTTACTCCAACAGACTCACATCTGTTATTGCAGACAATGTTGGATCTACCAGGTATTGACTCAAAGGGGATTAATACTTATGCACCAAATATCATTTTTATTCATGTAACTATTGTGTCACAATAAAAATAATGTTGCACCTTTAAAGTGTATGGTATCTGGTGTAAAACAAATAGTAATATTCCCAAAATAATTGTATTTCATTCGATGTTGTCACATTACAAAATGTGGAAACGTCCAAAGGTGGTGAATACTTATCCAAGGCACTTTACGATTAATCATTGTTGATTTGCATAAATCTGGAAAGGGATACAAATGTATCTCTAAAGTCCTTGATGTTTACCAGTATACAGACAATGTAAGATAAATTGAGAAATATAAGACAAATGGAGAAATTTCAGCACTGTTGCTCCACTCTCTAGGAGTCGCCATCCTGCGAAGTTCACTCCAAGAGCACAGCGCATGCTGATCACTGTTGTTGAGAAGAATCCTACAGTGTCAGCTAAAGACTAACAGAATACTCTGGAACATGCCAACATCTCAGTTATGGATATGGAAAACAAATAAGAGTTAATGGGAGGACACCACTCAGGAAGACACTGCTGTCCAAATAAACCCATTACTTTACATCTGAAGTTCACAAAAGTGCACCTGGATATTCTAAAGCACTAAATATTCTGACGACACAGATGAAAACAATGTTCAGTTGTTTGGAAAAAACACTACACCACGTGTGAAGAAAAAAGGCACAGTAAACCAAAATCAAAGTCGAAGAAGCCTTGGTCGGGACCGAACCGCAACCTTCCTAATGTACTACAGTATGTCCTCTTTAACGTTTTGAATAGAGGCATTCTTATTGTTGTGCAGGTCTGACCCAAATCTACAGGAAGTAGGAGGGCCAAAAGGAGGGACAACCAGATTTTAAATCTACCTTGCACTGTGAATGTTTACACTGTTTTCCATAAATACATTAAAAGAAGTTTAAGCAGACTGTGTTTGGCTAATGTTGTGACTTAAATGAAGATTAGATCAAATGTGTGTATGTCCATATATTTTTTATAATTGAAATAACCATTATGATTTGATTGATTATTTTAAACTTTGTAACATCAATGCCAGAGTGTAAAACATTGATTATTGTGATTTTTATTACTCACAGTAGTTGTTTTTTCCTTATTTTCTTCTATAGGCCAATAGGTAATAGTCCATAATTGGCTTAGCAGTGTTTGGGCTGCTACTTAAAAAATTGAGTTTATTAAGCTACCAGTTACTGCACACTTAAATAACTTAAAATCTGAAAAGTTTAGTTTACGTAGCTGAAGTTTCTTTCACTAAATACAAACTACAGCACTTGAAAAAAATAACATGCAAATCTGTGACATCCGACATCACATTAAAATGAAAAACTATCCCTGTTTGTGTACCATTTTAACTGAATTATAATTTAGCCTATTAAACACACAAGTAAGTTTAAGCATTTCATGTTATTAGATTTTATTTTTATTCACTTATATTGTGTTTATTAAACCAGGTTATGATGCAGAGTTCCCCCTGGGCAGGTGTTCACATTCACCAGAGTTCCTTCAATCCTAATGACAAAGACTGAACACTCTCAGCCAGCAATGTATGGGTGAGATTGGGTCTGCATGATCTTGTGAAAATGGTTGGCCCTAAAACACAACAGATGCTGTCATGGTATCTGCTCACCCTTTCGACAGCGGCGGGCAGGCGACCTGCACCTCCAGCCGCGCAATAAAAAACGAGTCGAGAGAAGCATTCTTGACAGTTGACTCACTAGATAAGGGTTTTTATGTGTTAATCCCCCGCCGCCAGCCCGGTAAGCTCACCCGGACAGTGAGCGTGTTAATAGACCATGAACCTCGCCTGGGAGCCTTGCCATGAGCGTCCCTGAAGGTCACGTATATATTACACTAAACTCCCCTATAAATCTGCCTCAGGGACCTCTCACTAACTCTGAACCGGCTGCTATGCACTGGTGGGCTGCAGTCAGACAGACAGGTAAACAGTAGGCACGGAACACCAATCAGCTCTAACGTCGCTTCCTAGAATAGAATGATAAGTGACCAGTAGCATCATGTGCAGTGATTATGGGGTTGCCACAATGTGGTAGGATTCATAATGGTGTTGAATATATTGCATTGATTAGATTAGGGATTAGCCAGCCTAACCGAGTAACCACAAGCATATGGCAAAAAGCAGGTCGACAATATGCATCACAGTGGGTGACGTATTGGGGATATCTGTGAAATTAGTTTCTGTGGTTTAACAGAGCTAGAGTTTAAGAATGAGAGTGGATAGGACTTGGACTCTGAGCAGCTACATGTAGTGCTGATGTGACTTGGCTGGGGCGTCTGTTCCTTGGAGCACAGTGAAAAACAATCTGTGTACCTACTAATCTTAATTACGATCGATAGGGCTCTTTTCAGGGCCAAACTAAACTAACAGATCTGGTGGCGTGTTCTCTCAAAGACATCGTTAACCTCTAACACTTTTAACACTTTTCCCGTCCCAGAACACATTTGTAAACATGCATATTTTTCTCTACGTCTAAACAAAACAGTTTTAGAAGTGCATGTTGATATTGTACAACAGTACCGAGGAGCCCGTAGGCCCCAAGGAACTGTGTGAAATAAATAGAGGGATAACTGTATAATAATTTATCATTCTTATTGATGATTGTGTTTTTTGCACTTAAACAAATTGTTGGATTATTTTAAGATGATGCACTATAAAAGACTAATTTATTTTCATTCAAGGGCCAGAAATAACATACATATGTCCATTGTTTCACTGAGTGCAAAATATTGAATTGTTCCACTGTGTACCTTTTTCCTTTGGGACAGTTTTAGAGGGATCATGCTGTCACTTAATAATACCCATCTAATATCCTAACGATGGGAGCCGAATGCTAATAGTGACAAGCTAGTTATTTTTTATGACTGATGTGACAATGGCAAGTGTTTTCAATTCACTGTGAATTACATGAGATTTGGCAGGACATTTTCATACCGACAGTTGCACTACCCTTTAAAAATATTTAGAGACCAATACATTTTTTTTCCCTTTTTTGTCAAAAATTCATTGACTTATTATAGTAAAATAATTATTTGTGTGAATTAAACAGTTTGCATAATATCCCACGGTATACAAAGTCTATGAAATAAAGAAACAATTATATTGTTTGGCATTGTTGAATAGTGCTGTTGTAATTGGAGGACCACGAAACAGGGACTTGGCCAAGTCTGATTCTGGCACTGACGTTATGGATGGAAAATCCCATCTATCAAAAACGTAATGTATTACTCAGGAACAGCTAGTATAGAACATCCAGTGAATATCACCTCACGTATCTCAATGAATTCAAGGTGTCGGATGGGCTGTGCTATGAGGATGAAATGGACCTCTGATGTGCATGAAGGATCAACAAGGTTTATTATAGAACAACTGTGGTATTTTAGGCCACGCCCCGCAAGGTGACAATAACACGCTAGCACAACTTGGCCCACAAACTCCTACCAATCGGTGCACCTTGCCTTGAAAACTATATCAGTTTACCATTTACATGAGAAAAAATGTTGATCTTTTAACATAAACTGACACCTCATTAATCTTACAAGCGTTTTAAACATGTAGATATTATCACCACATGGGTTTCACTGCTTTTGTTCAATCTTGGGTTCCTTATTTCTCCTCCACTGGCAATATTCCACAAGCCGTACTAGGGCCTCATGCATTTCTGAATGTTGACTTGAATGTTCAGTTTGGTTCTCGGATCCTCTAGGTTGTGCAACGTCTTGGCCTTGTTTCACGAGTACTTTGTTTCTCACAGGTCAGTTCCGAGCCTCACATAGCCTACAATGCATCCCTGACATCTATAGTGTCGATACAGAATGAAAGTGCCTAGTGGTTAGGATGATAACTTGTAAGATATAGCAGCTAGCAGCTTCAGTAATTGGAAACCAGTGATAAATAATAAGCAAGAGATGACAGCTACCGTCCCTCATACCGTTTACATTTAGGAACGTGTATAATAATAGAATGATCGCACACTGGTAGGCTTCCTGTCACTCTGGAGACATACTAACCGCCTTGGGTCAAAGACAATGTTGTTTCATTTCGCTCACATAGTAACAACATTAGTTTAAATGAATTTCTTTGCTCAATATTTAGCTACATTAGTGTTCATAGTGCAGTACTTTGGCCTGCAGTCGAGACTCTTTTTGTGTTCTTATGAGTTATACCAACTTTCTCTTGTACATCCATTCCAATGCATTTGAAATAGTGTTTTCTGAAAGTTCACACTCCTAACTATTGCATACAAGTCCATCAGTCCATGTTTAGTGTCTGAAGCAGAGTTACATTTCAGTTCTTTGATTGATTTGTCATTGTGAGGCCAGTGAAACACGGAGCAAAGTGCTCACAGGTTTAGAAAGAGAACATTGTTTACAGAAAAAAGAGCAATGACAAATACACACCCCAACAATTCCAAATCAACCTCTGGTGTGCTTACAGTATGATGTCCTGTTCTGCAAACAAATGTGTTCTTAGCACCTTGGAAGCAGCACTTGATAGTATTTCCCCAGATCAAGACGAACAAATAGAAACATAAATAGGAACTACCCATTCTCCCAGCCTAACTACTGTCTTAGGTGGCCTTCAGACAGGAGAGTACCATGCAGCGCTGCACCATCCAAACCAAGCTAGGACATGGCCCTTTGGGAAATGTCCTTTAAATGTCACTTTTGAAAGGGTTGTCAAATAAGAACCATTGCCGAGGATCTTGGAGGTCAGAAATGAGTCAGGGGTGTAGACTACATATCCCACAATGCAGTTGGCCCACGGCTATGTCCTCTGAAAGGCCGGGGCTTCAGGGTCAGGTTAGGTCCAGCCAATCAGGTCGCTTGTGGGGCTTGCAGGTGTGAACGTCCACCGTTTCCTCACAGTCCTTGCACTCCACGGCGCAGCACCACTTGAACTTGCACTCGCACTTGGTGACTCGCTTGACACGCCTCGTGTCGTAGCCCCGCCCGCAGCACATGACCTCGCATCCGTCCGACCCCCTTGAAGACCGGTTACAGACTCTCCCTGCTGTGCCCAGCGAGCCTGAGGAGAGAGCACAAGCAGCCTTGGTTAAAGTCTAAACCGTGAATGAAGCGCTGAAAGAATGGGCGTGAGTGAAGTTATTCCCCTCAGGCAATTTGGAGTGGAGCTTAGTAGTGACCACAGAAGGATTTGAAAAATGACCCTGTTGTATCCTTGGGGCGTGAATTCCTGTACAACAGAGATTAGTGAAAAACAGAGGCGTGAGCTCCTTCACAAGCTGTTCTGCTGCACTTTGATATAGTAAGCTTCTTCTGTGTAGCTACATATTTATGGGCCTAATGGAGATGACACTGATATTAGGAACACACTAAAAAGTGCAATACCCAAAGCCTTTAGTTCTTGGCCTGCTCAGTGCATGCTCTGCTGGATTGATAGGACGTGAGAGGCAGAGATTACCAAGGCAGAGAAAACAGTTGGAGTCAGAGAGTGAAGTTAAAGGTCAAATAACTGAACTCTAAGCTATGCAGGTATGCGGCTGTGGGGATGATGAGTCTCACCGCTGTATCTGGGTTGTTCCGTGAAATAAATGCATTTTGTTAACCTTGTATTTTTGCAACACTTATTGCGCACCACAGTTGCCTTTTAACAAACCGTCGTTAAATTAACTTCCCTAGAGTTAGGACCACATGGAGAATTTAATAAATTTGACTATTTATATTAATAAAAGCACGCAAAAATGACTGCATTCAGCATTTTGATATGTCCCTCTGTGAACCCTGCAAGCTTCAAAAGCACACAAGATTTCTCAAACATTTCAAGCCTGTCTGATGTAACCATCTTCCATTAGCCCGAAAACGTATGAAAAAGCTAATATGATTAATGCTATGATTTTACTATTGGCTATTCAAGGGCATTTTATGTAATAGACATACGTGAATAACTAATCACAGGAAATAAATACCCTTTAAAATTTACTTCTCAAAGCAATTTCTTATAGTAATCCAAATACTTCCCCACAGTCATACTTACAGTGTTTTGTAGACAATGTAACATCCAAAAATAATACTTTATTAATTATCCGTCTCTCATTGAAGCTGTTAGTTTTTAACTGTTGTTTTTCTCATTTGTTTTTCATGCAGATAATTGTTATTTCACAAAGTTCTATCTAGCGCATGGAGGCAAGTTCTAAAACCCTACAGCATAACATTGCACTCCCACTAGCTTGACCATATTTTCAGTGATGGAGCTGCCTGCTTCAAGACACTGTCCAATAATTAATTCCATTCATTTTTTCATGTGGATAATTTATAGATGGTAATGTTCTCCTTTAAATCAAACATTGAACATCAAATTGTCTTCATTAAAATTCATAGTGTGAAACTGAGTAGTCAGTTTTTATGTTTTTTGTATTTTCTGGTGTTTTATTTATAGAGAGATAGGCTAGTCAATGACTCAGTACACCATAGACAGAAGCTACAAATGTTGTGCAATTATATTTTTTTGTGAAACTTCAATTGTTCAATCCCTATTGCACAAAACTAGCTTTTAAGAGAATTTCTTAAGATGGTTTTGAACATATTAGTGCCCAGTACAACCCCAATTCCAAAAATGTTGGGAGAGTATGGAAAATAAAAAATTATTTGACAATTCTATTCACCCTGTACTATATTAACAAATGATGTAAAGTTTTACTTTGTAAATTTAATTTAATTAAAAAAATATACACTGATGAGTGCAACACACACCAAAAAAGTTGGGACAGTTGACTGTTTAGCACTGTGTAACGTCACCTTACCTTTTAATTACACTTATTAAGCTCTTGGGCAGTGAAGACACCAGTTGGTTAAGTTTAACAAGCTGACTTTTCCCCCATTTATCCATTTTGCATGTCCTTCATTGCCTTATTTTTGACAGGTCAGGACTGCAGGCAGGCCATGCTAGCACCGACACTCTGCTTACACAACCATGTGCTTGTAGTCCAGGCAGAATGTGGTTTGGCGTTGTCCTGCTGGAAAATGCAGGGATGTCCCTGGAAAAGACTGTAGCATATGTTGCTCCAAAATGTGTACATATCCTTCTGCATTAATGGTGCCTTCACAGATGTGCGTGCTATGTCGGGAATATTTTGGCAATCCTTTTTCAGTCTACACCATTCGCTGCGGTGAATCATCCACAGAATCATCTTAAGGCTTTACTATGCAAAGTAGAAGCCATACATCAACCCTGTCCAGAAGCACTGCTGACTTCTCTGAGCTCGGTCCCATCTGAGATAGACAGTAGCACAGTGGAATTGTGTTTTGTGTTCCAACGAGTCAACACTTTAATTTGTTTTTAGATATAACAGCCATTGTGTTCTCTGGGGCAAAGAGGAAAAGGACCATCCAAGCTGTTATCAGTGTCAGATCCAAAAGCCAGCATCTGTCATGGTGGGGGGGTGAGTCATTGCCCATGGCATCGGAAAATTGCACATCTGTGAGGGCACCATTAATGCAGAAAGATATGTAGACGTTTTGGTGCAACATATGCTGCCATCCAGATGTTGTCTTTTCCAACAGTAACACCAAACCACATTCTGCCTGGAATATAAGTGCATGGTTGTGTAAGCAGAGAGTGAGGGTGCTGGCAGTCCTGACCTGTCTCCAATTGAGAATGTGTGCCTCATTATGAAGCACAAAATAAGGCAACAAAGGCCCTGTACAGTTGCACAGCTGAGGACATGCATGATGGATGAATGGGGGAAAAGTCTGCTTGCTAAACTTGATCAACTGGTGTCTTCAGTGCCCAAACGCTTCATAAGTGTTATTAAACAAAAATTTAATGTTACACCGTGTCAAACAGTCGACTGTCCAAACTGTTTTGGTGTGTTGCAGTCATCAGATTTGAAAAGGGAAAATTGCACATCTGTGAGGGCACCATTAATGCAGAAAGATATGTCAACATTTTGGAAGTCCATCCAAACGTTGTCTTTTCCAGCAGGACAACGCCAGACCACATTCTGCCTGGAATATAAGTGCATGGTTGCGTAAGCAGAGATTGAGGTTGAAATTAGTGTATATTTTTAAAAGTTATTAATTTCATAACACAATGTGTTAATGTGTTTTCAATATAGTACAGGGTGAATACATTTTTTTCAAATGACTTGTTTGGTTTCTATACTGTCCCAACTTCTTCAGAATTGGGGTTGTAAACAGTTGTAAACGGTTGTAAACAGTTGTAAACGGTTGTAAACGGTCGCTAGATCAAATCCTTGAGCTGGTTGACAGACCAGATGGTAACCCTGGTAACCATAATGTCACCTGTCAGTCAGCAAGGATAAAATGTAATAATGTGTTAACAAAACAAAAACACAATGTTAAAAGGTGAATCAAGTTCTTTATATTTTGATAATATAACATATATTACTGAG
The DNA here is from genome assembly GCA_016801145.1 of Umbra pygmaea. NCBI lineage: Eukaryota > Metazoa > Chordata > Actinopteri > Esociformes > Umbridae > Umbra > Umbra pygmaea. The sequence goes on from JACXGM010000865.1 coordinate 17,236, forward strand.
AGCTATTGGGTTTCTGATGGCAATATTTCAATTACATTTTGTGAGAAGCAGTTGAATACAGTATATTGCTGAACTACAGTATGACTAAATGGGATATACTGTAAGTCATATACTAACATTTTTGCATAAACTCTCTTTGAATTCTTTTTTAGGCTTTATTTTTCAGGCAGTTTTGTGAATGTATAACCCACTGGTCATAACTAACGCCCACTGTAAAAAAATCATGTGTTTACCCACCTGCTGCTCGGTCCATTAGGCAGTAGTCAGGTGAGTTTTCTACATATACCAGCTCGTTCTTGGTGGTTCCCTGGAAGTCATTGTCAGCTACCATGAATCCTGTTCCATCCTGGTTCATGGTCACCTCGATAGCTGTGTTGTACTTCTTCCGGAGGTAGTCGCCGGTCCTTCGAAAGTCGGACATGGCCAGCCAGCACGTACGGAGAGCGCAAGAGCCACTGACGCCGTGACACTTACACTCTAGTTTCATAAAGCGCTTCACAGCCTGAAATCAAAAAGGTAGTACAATGTCATTGGATGGTGAACAAAACTTCAGCTCTCAAAGCTTCAGTAGTCAATACATACATTTTCCTACTTTTTTTTATGTACTTACATCATTTCATAGTGCTTGTTTGAAGGAAATGCCTGTCGGCCAGGTCCATGTGTATTGTGGATCACATTTAAAATCAAAATTCAACAGTCATAACCCCAAAGCCTTTGCTTACCTTTCGCCCACAGTGGTTGTTGTGTAGATTCATCAGTGCCCGTGCGTCCTTCACCATCATCTCCCTGGCATCGACAAAGGTCTTGGCAAACTTGATGCCGTAGTTAATGTTGTCGCTGCAGCCGCCCCAGTCAAAATCGCCCCGGTCGTCGCTAGCTCGACCCCGCTTGTGGGTGTCGCAGCTACAGATCTTGAGCTCCCCCTGGCTGCAGGCCCTGGTAATTGCATAAACCACCCCCGCCGAGGAAATTGCGTACACAAAGGCTGCCTCCCGGCTACCTTGGGTGACACCATAGAGGTTATCTGTTAGGAACATATCATTTCAAGACATACATTGTTGTTTACGTCAATGAAGGGATTGACAGTAATGGTTCTTAGGGAGAGAATTGTGCTGGTTCTCTCCACACCTTATTACCACACTTTCTGGTCGCTTAATGCTCTTCATAATGGAAATTTTCCAGTGCTATGTCAATCAGCCATTTTAACAGTGGGAAAATCTGCAGGTAGTTCCCATGGAATAGAGTAGACCATGTCGGCTTAAGGCAAATCCACAGCAGAAATTGATGTTCTGATATGGCTGGAGGTAGGTTTCATGTTGAAATATAGTATCGCACATGCAGTTACTCCATTCAAGCAAAGATGGTTTTGTTATAGTAACCACGTTGTAACCATGTCGTAACACATTAGGTACGATTTAGGCCTCACAAGTCTGAAGCACATTTCATGCTTTGAACACTAACATACGCCCAATTGAAAGCATGTCCCAAGACATTGCCCAGAAAAAAGCATGACTGTATTTGATTCAAGTCTGTTTGCTATATGGCCATGCATTTTCAATTCAAACTGTGTCTACGGTCCATGGAAGTTGAAACACAGACACTGTTTATATGCACATAGACTGATGTATAAAGTACAAACAGCTCTGACTCAAATATACTGTATATGTGTTTGTCTCTGTACAATATTACTGTACAATTAACATGGACAGTGGATGACTAGAACAAAGAAACAAGCTGTAAGCAGTACATTTAATAAGTCGCCTCACCTTTCACCCTTTAATTTGCACAGATGGCAGCTTTCTCAGTCACTAGTTATGTTTTCATTTGAGATGGGAGCAGATTCAGGGTTATTTGCTCTGCTTTTCCCACCCACCTCTGGCTCTCATTCCTCGTCACGCAATGAACCAGAACACAGGCGATATGTCAAGGAGTACGGCTTTGTCTGCCTGCCAGAAACATCTACCCAAATATTTACATCTCCTATTACTGTTTAGGCGTCAGCCGGGTGGATCTTTCGATCTGCTACTTGTCTCCAGAGAATCTCCACTTTCTCCATCTCACCTCATTCCGCGAGAAGGTGGAAGTGCATATGTCTTCTTTCACACATTCTTACTTAGCACCGTAATACAGGCAACAACGATGAGTACAATAATGCTTTCCTACCTTTTTGCAGAGTGGCAAATAAAGAAGATGTAGAAGAGTACCGCTGTATGAAGTACTGAGTTAACATACTATATGAAGTTCATCACATATTTCTTAAGGATGGGACTTCTTTAAACCCCCAACAGAAAATGAGTACTTCCTGATGCTTAATAAATCTAACGTTCAAGATTGTAGAGACTGAATTCTGAAGATTGTACCACGCACGTGACACACACAGAATCAGACAAACACATAGAGAGAGGAACACACGCAAACAGACTTACTGCGCAGCATGACTCTGCCAAAGACAGTGTGGTCTCGATCCAGAGTGCTGCAGTTCCAGCGGTGATGGCGGAACTGGTGCTGGCACTCTCGGATCCACTCTTTGGCACCCTCCCCAATAGACTGCATGAGGTCCGGATGGCGCTGGCATAGTTGGCGCTGCTTGTTCACAAGGCCCGGAATGTTGTCACAGATCACCCGGGCACCCAGGGCTCCGATGTACCTGCGGCTCAAATAGACAGCTGCACTGTCAGCAGCTGGCCCATGACATTGCCACAGCTACTGCTGGACCCTCAAGACGTTAACAAGCTTGTTTCTTTCAATGAAAGATGAAGCGCGTCACATTTCTATGAAGAAGAAACTCCTGCCCTGTGCTGATATTAAACTGACACATAGTAATGGATACCAGTCAGAAGACAGTGTTATGAAATCTGAGCTCTTAAGCAATGAGGAGGAATCTATACAGGCGGCTCTCATGGCGATATGTACATTTTTTTACAAAAAACAAATGCTTACACATGTGTATCTGGAGTCAGGGAAACGTAAAGCCTCGGTTATTAAATGTACAAAAAGTCAGTTTACCTTAACCTGACTAACCTCCTATGTTATTTCTAAACTAAACGTTCCCCAAGTACATTAAATTGTAACCGATTGGTCGATTCTTGGAAATGTTCTGGTAGAACGGCCATTCAATACGTATGAAAGCTCACATTTGTACGGCCATATCGTAAGTGTAGCAAAATTTGCATTACATAAGGTTACCCGCGTATCGCCATGAGAATGCGTTCATCTATATGGTTAACTAGGAGGGACCCCTAAAACAAAACTGAGAAAGGAACAACATCAGCTGTTCAGCAACCATGACCTGACCTCCTATAAGCTAGCACGGTCCTCTAACTCTCCCTTCGACTGCCGGACATCATTACTGGTAGACATAATGGCGGCCACCAACACAGAAACAGAGTTTCCACTCCCGTTATGGCGGCCCCCCGTCCCTTTACCCCCAAACGATCTGCTGTCTTTCCCTGCTGGCTGATCCTAAGCAGTAAGGAAGAGCAGAGACACACTGTGTTTACTCTCGATGGAGAGAGCAGTGCGCTTGGGCCAAAAAGACCCTGACTGTCTCCATGCCTCATACCTAGTTTGGAGAGACGACAATCAGTCCAGCACACCAGAAAACACGCGCCTGCTGCTACCGCTTATCTGAATGATCGTATCGTGATGACAAAAACTTCCGAACGATATAAATCACGATTAGAGAGAAATATTTAGACCCTTGGACCAACCATGTCTTCACAATCAGTGTTTTAATGACACAGCCTTGTTTTTAAGATAATAATATTTATAATAATAGTTTGTGAGAGAGTAAAGATGTTTTAAAACACAGTATCAATTAATTTTCATAGTTTTTCATAGTATCAATTAATCAAATAAATAACCGATGTCAAAAAAAAATCTATGTGAACACATTGGGGTTGTCTGTGTGATTTTGTGTTTTTGTTGACCTGCCGGGGGACTACGGATGAAAATTAGCCTTTAGCTAAATCCGTTCCAATGCATGAAATGGAAACATTTATGTTAAAGATTGTATATGGTCCCTTTATAAATAAATAAATGATAAATATATATATATATATAATTTGGAGTTGTATTTAGTATAGGAGGTTAAATTGGGCCTTGGATTAAAAAAATAAATAACAACCTATAACTATAATTAAAAATATATATTTTGTCATCAGACACTACAAGGGTGGTATTTTCTGTGAAGGTGGTAGGCACTGCCTATTTCTTACTGGGTTCTTACCCTCAAGAGAAATCATCAAGAAACACTTTTATGCACCACTGCCTACACCTGCCAGTTCCAATATGTAAGATTGATAGTGGAAAGTCCCTGACTCCATTAATCTTCATGAACACCAGACAGTATTCCGCTGATGGTTGATCTCACTTGTAGACTATTGATGTTAGAAAACTCAAATACACACATATTACCCCTGTGGCTGATGGTTTGGAGTCTGGTGGGAATCTAGTACCAGAGTATAGATAGGAATGTTTTTTGAGATGCTGTGGTAGACTACATAGGGTTATACTACTGTATTCAACCCTTGAATTTGGTAGCCACATAAAAGTGATAGGTTAAAGACGATGAAAGATGTTTTAAGCCATGTCATTCCTGTTTGTCTTGCACACCCAGAATAATTAATATGTTAAGGTTTAATTGGCAACCTGAAGCTTCCCGTAGACATAACCTCAGGTTAAAATGAAAAGCAAGTATAGTTACAAAAAGCTCTTGCAAAATAAATACATATACCATTATAATATATAATATTTTTCATTACATCTACTGTATGTATTCCCTTACATCGTATTTTAAATATATAAAAAATAACTTTACACTTTATGCATATATAATGAAGATCTTATGTTAATTGCTTACTACATTAATAAATGTATTCTTTTTAAACGTTTATATTTATTCCATCACTTTATCATTCAAGGGTTATCCATTACAGCATGCAAGTGATTGGCATGTTATTTCTTTATAACATTAATTGCAACATAATAGCACAATTACATTTCGCAAGTTCTTGGAACTTACACCTTCGAAATCATTGGAATCTCGGGTCAATCTTAAAACTCAGCTCAATCTTAATGAACACATGAATTAGAGACATCGCTTGGAGTTACATCATAGATATATTGGATGGAAATAATGCTGAAATTATTATTTAAGTCCACTTTGAGAAACACTCACCACCAGGATGAATCCACTCTAGGTGTGAAGGTGAGCAGCAGCAGAATAAAAGTGAAGTATATCCTTGAGGTTGATTTGGAGGGTTGTCGGGGTAATGTCCCATTTCTAGACCCTGTCCAGGTTCTGGAAGATTGTCGGGGTTTGAAGAAACAAAACATTTCTATTTTCATTTACAAAAAGCATACAAAATAGAATTGGGAATATAAATCCTTGTCGATGATTTGCTTTTCATAATTAGAGGAAAATCCGTCTATCTAGAAGTAGAAAGATTTGAACCATTCGGTTTTAAAAAGCTTATTTAATGTACTGTTTTTTCAGTGATGCCATTGTATTTTCCGACAGTTTCTATCTCATATGAATTCGAATTAATGCTTATCAAAAGTCAGTGTAGAAAAGTACATCAAATGAAGACACATATTCTAAAAAAAACTTCCACAATGAACAACCAGATGTTGCCGACAATAAATCTCCTCGCAGTTGCGAATTCTTTTTGTAGATTATCTATTTTTTAATATTCGACGCAAATAGCAGGTGAAGCTGAATACGTTGTCAACTCAAACACTGCTATCCCAAACGGTGAAAAACGATGACACTGATATAATTTTTAGTCCCTGGAAGTTTGTCTGTCACTCATCTGTCCGGGGATGAGACAGCTATGCCTCACTCTTCTTGGTCGTCGACTGAAGATGCGCCGCAGCGCAACACTCCACTCCACCGTACGTCAGCTGTCCATGCCCCCCCTTTTGTTAGACACAAACACCGGTGTGAGCATGGTGATGTGAGGGGCTTCGGTATATTTAGAAGTAAGAAAATAAAAGTTATCTGCCCTACTTGCAGGTTTAAATATTCGTTATCATATTACTGGAAAGACTTACCATCATTGACTGATGCAAACATTTCCCAATGCTTTTAATTTCAATACATTTTTAAAGCTTTTATATGTAATTGATTTAATCTAGGAATGTAACGTTTTCACGTGCAAAGCCATTCTAGCCAACGATTTTTGAGTCTGTTATTTAAAGCAGAAATTAATTAGGTAATGTTGAAGCATTGTGTTGTTTGGTGTTAGTTTATTTTGTCCAATATATTATCCCATGAAACCTCCCAAATCAGTCATTTTAAAGTGTGTTTTATAGACACTTGGCAAAGAAACAAAACAAAACTATAGACAATCTATGACACAACCAAAAAGTAGAATATACTGTATTTCACTGCTTATATGCAAAATATGGTGTTGTGTTACACCAACAAAAAAATAAATAATAATAATTAAAACAAATGAGTATGAGGACCACACGGCTGGGACCACACAATCTGTAGTTTATTTTAGGAGATGTGATTGCACACTGGAACACTGCTTAGGCCTATCCGATGTATCTGTGAAATGACTGGACCAATTAAACAGATATGCCTGCATAAACAGAACATTATTGACCCTATAGTACAACAGAGAGTGCACAGGGTGGCCTTGAGCTTTCCAATTAGGTGGACAACAACTTCCATAAATCACATCTCCTGATGTTCTTGAGGTGACGTCAACTTGCGTTATCTAGTTGTTATGTTTCATGCGTAGCGCTGTAAGCCGTGATGTGGGAGTAAAACAGGTATGTCTGGAGTTTCATCGTGTCAGCACAGCGAGCCCTGGAGAAAGTTTTGCTTAGGGCACCTTGAACTATGAGAGGTCAAGCTTCCATGCTTTGACACATCATTAACCAGGAACTTGGTATCTCCATAGAGATAGACTGAACGGCTTCATAATCTGTCCCGGGGGGGTGGGGGGGTGGTTGTTTCAACACATGCTTGGCCAGGCCTAACCCACTATCGGACCTCTGCTGGATATTGTTCTCAGTAGCTGCCCATACTGGACGGAAGTGACTGTTTGAAATGATCCAAATGCTATAGGCTATTGCTTTACCTTAACACATTAACTTCATTGACCAAATAAAACGTCATACAGATTTATATAAATGGTGACAAAAGCGCATCAGTGTTTTATTGCAAGTTATTGTGCTATCATGGAAACAACCTCTGTGTAAATGTGACAATCTGCTGTGTTTGCTGCTAACTTCGTGTTAATTGTGATCATTTTATTTTTGGTTTTACCTCCTTAAATTATTTTTTGATTCTGTTCACTGACATAAATATAACATTTGAAACAGTGATGTTGAAGGACTTTGTGCATGGAGGTCCCTGGTTCGGGGTATCTGAACATGTCTTGTATGTAAAGTTTGAGATTATTACATTATTGTATTTTCAGGGGTGTTACTTGTACACAGTAAAAAATACAAGTTGACTGAACTAAAATAAATAAGTTACCTGGTTGCCTTAAAATTTTGATTAAGTCAAGCAAAGGATTCCAAGTTATTTCAACACACGCTTCAGTTTTTCCAACTGAAAATAACAAGTTCAGACGGCATGCACTACTGAAAACAAACCATTGAATCAACATAATATTTTAAGTCTAATGAATTTATGTTTATTTTGAACCAACAAAGTATGTTAAGGTCCCTCAACTCAAATGAAAGTTTGTCAAACTTAAAGCAATTAGTTCTTCGAATGAAATATTTGTAGTCTTATCAACAATTTATTTGAGTAGTTCCAACAAAGTAATTCAATGCATTTCAACTTAGCATCTGGTTGAGTACACTTAAAAATTTAAGTAACTTCTAAAATACAGAATGCTCTGCTCTCGAAGGCCCAAAGACACCTGATTGTCATCATCCCCTTGTAAAATAAGGGAAACATTCATATTTTGGACACCATTTGAGTGCAATTATCATGTGCAAAAGATCTATAGTCATCAATGTTCAAATCATTGAAAGAAAATGTGTGTTATATTTTGAAATCTGTTCATCATTATCCATCATACCTCTTGGCACAGCAAGCCACATAATACCAAAATATATATGTACTTTTCTTCCATCAAATGTATAAAAGATTATGTTAAACCATCTTTGAATCTACAAATGTTGAATTACCCACAATTCTCTAGGAATGTTCAAAATTGAAGTTCTCATAACTTCACATTTTGAGTCAAGGTGACGGTATTTTCAAAGTGGAGTGAACACATTTTTCCTGTCTGCGTGAACTTGTTTTTATACATTTACAAGTCAACTCAAAATTATTGGTTCACTCAATATATTATTCACAGTTCAACCAATTTATAGAATATTGTGTTGGATTAACTGAGTATTGCATGTTAATGTAATAGGCTATTTCCTAAAAAAAAATGTTCACTCAACTTAATAAATAGAGTAAACCCTATGTTTGCAATTTGGCTTTTTTACAGTGTATTTGTTTTATATATATATATATACAGTATATATGAGCGCTTGCCACCTAAGGGACGGCACAGACCTTAGCAGGCCGAACGTCCACTAGGGAATGACTGGTGTTTAGGGGGATGTACTTGTGTTATCTGTGAGTGTCCTGCTTGTTTGTTCTTTGTCTTCTTGTCTGTACTCTGTTTTCTTCTTATTATTTTCTGTTTGTTTTAATCACTTAACCTAAACCGTATGTGTAAACATGTACACAGAGGGCCCAGCTGTAAAAGAGACCCTGGTCTCAGTTTGTGTTCCTTGTTAAAAAAAAGGTTTAATTATAATTTTGTAGTGTGGCAATTGTGAACGAAATTGACCAAGGTTGGTTGTTATAAACTTCCTGAAGAGGTATTGTTGTTTGATGTTAGCATGTCCCATTGATTAGGGTAAAATAAATTATCCTTAAGGCCAACTACGGTAAGTGTACTGTATGTCTTGGTTCTGTATACAATAGAAACAGAGCAGAAGCTGTATTTGTTCCTAAAGGTCTTGCAATGCATGACTCCCAATAAGTATTAAGTGGCCTACTTAAAGGTTTTCTGTGTTGAATTCCATGGAGTGAAAACAGAACAACTTTCTCTTACAGTGAGCAGCTTCCAAAAGCTGTAGAACAGTAATTTTGATGAGATAATAACGAGTATTGCTCCCATGTGCACGAGCCGCTCTGTATTTAATTCATGAATTTTACGCTGTGCGTTTTGTTGTTGTTAAAAAGCACAGCATAGTGCATGTGGGGGGTACCCCTCTCTCATAATAGAGGTGACATCAAGCAGACAGTGCTCGGCCGCTCTGCTCATCTGGTTAATGTGGAAGCTGTGTTCAAGGACACATCCTGGCCTTGTAGTTCTGTTGTAGTCACTCGGCCCTTGCTGCCTGGGTTTGAGCCACCAGGGAAGACGATGCTAGACAATGGGAGCATGTGCGAGTGTTTGGGGTGGGAGGTAATTTCAATCAGCGCAAATCCAGCAGCATTAGTCACAGACCTAAGTAAAGTTCAAAAGCAATACAGCAGCTGACTAAAAATACCAGCGCAGAGACGTGAAGATATTTTTGCTTTTTCTCCTGGGAGCAAGCGGGGGGTGGGGGGGGGTGCATGCTTTAGGAAATTATTGCTTAATTATATGACATGATACGTCATAGTTGCATTTGTTCTTACATGTACATCTGTTTTGACAAGAGTAAGGTATGTGCCTCAGCGCACAATCAACGGTGCAGATCGGCCCACACAGCTACGATACATTCCGAGCCTAAAGTGTCCTTGGTTGTCGTACATCAGAGCCACACCGAGGCATCCTGGTTATATGTGACCCTGTCCTTCTTTCCCTCCAGAATAGGCTGCACATTTTACACTGACAACTCTATAACAAATTGCTTTACAGGAAGCAGGTGATGGGCCAGCCTTCCCCCAGTGGGCTCCCTGTCTGAAGCACTCCAGCTGGGGAACTCCACCATGCCGCTGTGCCACCACGTCCTATTCTGGGAGAGGCTCATGGACCAGGCTAATTTTGGACATGGGGGCGAGGATAAGGCCAGGGGAGAGACTGTGCCCGCCGCCCTCTTCAGATGTCTGGCCAGGTCTGGTTGATGACACAGTTGAGACAACTACTAGCGCTTGTCACTTCCTTTGGTCTGTTAAAAGATCTCTAGTTACAGAGATGGGACAGAGTGAACAGTCATTTGGCATATTTTCATTTTTCAAAGGGGTTGTAAATTCTGTCTGTAAATCACAGTGGCTAATGTGTTCACCTTGACCTTGAGCACCAATCTCATTTGTGCCTTGACCGACATACTCGCACTTGAGGATAATGTCACGTCTCCCAATTTTAAAAACACAGACTTGTCTTGTGCTCTTCATAAAAACCTACAACTACTACCTGAGATTTTTACTTACAGGCCTTGAGGTGGCAATCCTTTTTTGCCCCATTTTTGTTTTCCATTTTCAGGATGTCCAAGCGCAATTATGTCCAATTCGCATCCTGTTTGCAACGATTGCCTTGCCTCATCCAGTTAACTCCTCTGAAGATACAGCAGAGTCTTTGGCCAACACCTGCTTGCAGAAGCCTGAAAAATCCCATTTACTGTTATTCATTGAAACAGTACGTCCCTCGGCTCTCAGATGTGGAACTGCAAAGATGAAAGCAGATCGTTGTGGAGCCACTGTGTATACATAGTTTGCATAAACTCATAAAAATGATGTTCACTGCATGTTGTGAAATCCAATCGCCAGATGGCTGGGTTGCCTGATTGATACAGGCCACATCCACTGCTTCACACCTGTTACCACGTCCAATCACCACACCTCAGCCTTCATATATTCTACCATTGATATTTATCCCATTGACTCACCCCATAGTTATGGCTGGCTTATCTGGTCCTGTTCCTTTGTGTGGATACAAGAATAAGTAAGTGCCGTTTTATGATTTATATTGCCCTATTTGAGTAAGGATTGTTATGCTGCCACTGCATTAGGTATTGCTATTTCTACTATGGGTCAAAAGATGGCCTGGCATCACACAAACAGCTCCTTCTGGTCTTCAGCTCGGGTTGGTCAGGGCCTAGTGGATAGGGTCTGCATCGAACCCTGCGAGGGTCCATCCTTATCCTGTCACAACAGCTTGGACGTGGCCTCTCACAAGTCATCATCCTGGGACTGTTTACTGAGAGAGCTATGCTGGAGGTCAAACGTCGGTTTTGGCCTTGCAAGGCGTCCCTGCTGTCCCACGCAGGAATGTTAATGAGGTGAGGCGAGCAGGGGAGCGTGCGTGAAGGCAGGAGAGACCAAGATCAACCGTCTGTCTGTCTGCAGAGAAACTGGCCCCGGTCGGCCCGGTACCCGGGTCAGAGTGTTCTAATCTGCTTTACACTCCAGAATGGTCACTATTTAATGAGCTGGTTTTGGCTTTAAAATCCGGTCCAAAATGTGCAACATTGGGCCATGTTGAAGACATACAGTACTGTATTTAATATAAGCAATAGAGTACTGAGTCACTTATGAACTATGTGAGTCTATGTACTGGAACATTTTGGCAACACTGAATGTTTGAAACAAGTGGAAAAGGAGCAATGAAAACATTGTTAATATTTTAGCTGTACATTTCACAACAGTTAGTGGTTGCTTCGGTGCTTCTCTTGATTAAATCAACCCCTAATAGACAAACCTACATCCCAACAATACCACAAGTATGTCTTGGATTGCCCTATAGGACTGGCTCCCTTCAAATAATGTAAAATCGAATGAGTAGGACACAATCTTCAATAAAATTATAAATATTTCTGACAGTCATACTGGAGCTACACAATATACAACATTTAAATCTAAACATTCCGTAAATGTAAATTGCCTCAGGTGGTCATTATCAAGACATACAAAATTACATTATTTAAAAAAATGTTCTCCCCACCCGTTTTCTCATGTTCAGTTCACCTTTAAGCCTTGTCTCGTCAGCAACCCCTCTCTGATTGGTTGGCCAAAGATCAATCACATTCTTCGTCGTCCAAGAATGTGTCGCTAAGCCATCTGATTTTTATCACACTGCTCATTCAACACAGAATCATTAAGTCAGTACGTATACGGGATGATTACATATGTGACAACTATGCATCTGTGATTGAATTCACAGGCACTGACCTGCAAAATGAGTTGCACGAGAACAACATGACAAGGTAATTGTGTTCGACTACTTACCCATCAACCCCGGGCAGGGCTGTAAGAATGTGTACCGCCCAATCAGACCTCCGGTGCATAGTCGAAAATGCCCCAACCAGGATTTGAACTCTGGCTACTGTGACAAAGTTGTTGCTGAGCCTATTTACACTATTTTTAAGTCTAATGTACTGTAGAGCTGATTTCAGGTCCCGCATGTAATCTATTATACTGTTATGTGCTAAAGGCAATAGTAAAATACCAGAGAGACCTCCAAGCCATGAGCTAATGACCTTAAATATTCAAATATGTATAAATATATAATGTAATATACATTCTATTTATAATATTATTTTCAATACAGTATAGTTTTTAATTAACTTACATATTCATATCATTTTAAATCCTTGTTTTTATTAAAGGGATACAACCAGCTTTTAAATATGATTAAATTGTACAGAAACTTGTTAGGCATCAGCACCTGTAAGGTGATGACAATAGACAGTACACCGATCATGCATTTTGTACAACACTTGTTCTATTGAGTGTACACAGACACACTAACTTATCAGACACACAGCAGTTCATCACACAAAGATAATGGGAATAGAAACTCTTCCTTAGTGCTTTAAGTCATTTGGTGAGCTTGTTGTTGTACCTTCATGAATAATCTTCTAGTTCCCAGGATTTTTAACTACTCCTTCACTATGTACAGTGTGTTACTGCTTCATGTCTTCTAAAGGACTATTATATTATAAGAACCATTGTATTTTTTAAACTACATTCTAGCTTAAAATCCAATACAAAGTACACTGCTAAGATAATTTAAATAAAAACCGCAAATCACACATCGGGTCTCGATGGACGATATATATTAAAGATTAAAATGTTTACTGACCTAAATGTTTAATGACCTAACAACGGTCAATGGAAACCAAAATCACCAACCGATTGAGGGCTGGATTCAAACTCACACTGATTATCAAAGTGAACTATTGAAATCTCTGTCTGTTCCAACTTGTAATGTGACTTAGTAGTGTGTATGGACCCCACATGCCTGTATGCACTCCCGACAACATCTGGGCAGGCTCCTGATGAGATGACGGATGGTGTCCTGGGGGATCTCCTCCCAGACCTGGATCAGGGCTTCAGTGAGCTCCTGGAAAGTCTGTGGCACTACTTGGCGTGTCAGATGCAACGATAGAGATAACATCCCAGAGGTTCTCAATTGGATTCAGGTCTGCGGAACGTGAGGGCCAGTCAATGGCATTATTGCCTTTGTCATCCAGGGACCGCCTACAGACTCTGGCCACATAAGGCCGGAATTGTCCTGAGGCCCTCATGCCACCCTCATGGAATCTGTTCCTGACAGTTTGATCAGAAACATGCACACCAGTAGCCCACATGAGGTCATTTTGTAGGGCTCTAGCAGTGCTCCTCCTGTTCCTCATTGCACAAAGGCGCAGATACCGGTCTTGCTGCTGGATTAATGGCCTTCTACGGCCCTGTCCAGGTCTCCTCGTGTAACGCCCATCTCCTGGTATCTCCTCCCTGCTCTTGAAACTGTCCTGGAAGACACAGCAAACCTTCTTGCTATGGCATGTATGGATGTGCCATCCTGGAGGAGCTGTACAACCTGAATGGGCTGCAGATACCGCCTCATGCTACCATTAGTGACAAGGACACTAACAAAACACACAACTAGAGACTAATCATTCTGGACGGATGGGGAGAGAGCAATTGTCTGTGGCAACCTACAAAACCATTCTCTTTTGGGGGAGTTGTCTTGCTGTTACCTCTCCAGTGCACCTGTTGTCACTTTTATTTGCACCACAACAGGTGACACTGATTCACAATCACTTATGCATCATAACTGGACAGATTGATATCCTTGAAGTTTAATTGACTTGGTGTTATACTATGTTGCCTGTTCACTTCCAAAAAACAATGTTTTTGAACAGTGTATAAATGACAGACAGCACTCTCAAAAGAAAATCTATTTTATTAAAAGTTGGAAGTATATTTCAACATACTGTATTAAGGTTGAATAATTTCTGTATGTTTGATTTTGTTTCATATTCACAATGAGTACCTTATCCATGGGAAAGTGAAACTTTTGTGGGGTAATTCTTACTTTACATCTAGGGTTGTTAAGTCCTGCCTGTGATTAAAGCAAGATCCATTTATTGTGTGCGGAGGGTTGTGTGTACACAGTGATTTTCCAGTGTTTTCTGCTGGCTGGGGGCTGCTAGCAGACACAAGAAACAGTGAGAAACAGTGTGAAATAGAGTGAGAGTACCTTGCCTGCATGGTAATGAAATAGTGACACCTGCTGGATAGATGTAAAACATACCAGAAGAAAGCAATGGACAAACACTAAAAACAAACCAACAAACGTAAAACCATGTGAAAATATGATTTTACTTCTTTTTGATCTATTTGTACTGTTACAAATGTGTAAAAATAAAATTATTACAAAGACAATCCATCAAATCCAATCATATGTATGAAGGACTACACCCACGTCATACTCAAATCTAACCCTCAAAGCCAGTATCACACAGTTGCTTCATTACAACCTTTTGTGACTTTTTAGACCTGGGACAACACGTGGTTGCAATTAATGATGAGGTAGAACAGAAAGACAGCAGGTTCTTGCCCTCATAGGGTAAGATTTGAGTATCCCTGGTCTACACTTAAAAAACTAAAGGTTCAAAAAGGGTTCTTCAAATGTTCCCATAAGGACATGGTATCACAGGTATCAATCTGATTCCATGATCATCAGTGTATGTTGGTTTTTCGTTCTATCTTTTGAATTTGTTCACAATCAGCGACCCAACCAATCAGTACAAGGTAAGAGCAAAAACCATCAGAGAATCCAGTGGACACCGGTGCTGTAAGAGTATATTTCTGTACTATCTGAAACTTAGGGGCTCTCCCTGGAACCAAAAGGATAAAAAAGGATAGTGTAATAACTCATTTGGAACCTTGTATTTTTAAACAGTGTAACTGTTAAAACATTTGTACACATTCCTGATTTCTTCTTTTCACATATTCAATCATTTAAAATACAAACAGAATCAGAAAATATCAACTAACAATAATACAATATATTACCAAATATGTTTGATGTATAATATTATATAAGACTCTCCTGTTATCATTACCAGAATAGCTATGGGGTGAATAGAAGGAAGACTATTCAGCACTGAAGCTGTTCTCTCATAAATGATTGTCTTACAAACCATGCAGCAGGGCAGATTACTTATAGCTGGATAATAAACTAAGGCAATATGTAGTAGTGATGTACCATATACAAACCTAACTCAGAAAATATATGTGCAATAAAATATATTGTCACTGTCTGATGAAAAAAAGTCAAATTTCTGACCCCTAAGTAACAACTATAAAATATTGCTAATTCTAGTACCAAGAAAATATGTTCCAAATTATAGTAATTATAGTATCTTTCCTGAAAAGTCCCTTTTTTCGACATACGTTTGCTAATCAGACATCAATAGTGTGACCCAAAAATATACATGTATACTACAACATATATATACATGTCATTGTGTCCTAGGTACTTTACCTAAGTTTCTTCAGGGGGATGTTTGTGCATGAATGTTAGTCACCAGTTACAAAGACACAAGTAATAATTTGCTGGACTATCGGCTGCCCAAACCCTGGTTGTTGCAACGCCAATACACTCTGCCCTTAGGAGTATCGACTGGAAATAGGCCCAGGGTGATGTGGCATCTACAACTACAGTGTAGTACCTCAGAAGCTGTGTAATAAGTAGTGCAGAAATGGTCCAATAACATAAAAAATATTTTGAAAAATATCCAGCAACTTTTTTGACCATTGTACCAGTACAAAAACATCTACAGGGCTATATATATATAAGAAGAATAAAAACAACAGAATAAATAGAGGTAATGTGACAGTGTTTTGGTGCATGACTACAATGGAACAGATTAAAAACCAAACCCAGCAGCCTGCTAGACTAGCTGTAGGAAACCTCCATGTCCAGTTCCTTAACGTTCTCCTGGCTGCTGCTCAGACCACAGCTTCCTGACAGCTCAGAGAAGTGGCTGCCTCTGGTAGCGGGGGCGGGTGACGCTGGACACTGGGCCAGGCCGGGCTTTTTAGGTGGGATCGGGGGCGGGTTGCCCCGATCTACTCGGGAGATGGTGGGAGAGCGAACACCCTGGGGCAGAGCACCACAGGACGCCCTGGGGATGACTGGGGAGGGGGGGGCCAAGTTACGGTAGTCTGTACCGAAGGGAGAGCTGTTAGCCGGTGGAGATTTGGCCCCCTGCTGCACAGTAAAGCGGGACAGGACCTGGGTGACGGTGCTGCGGGCCAGCTGCTTGGCCTGGCTGGGGATAGAGACAGGCTCAGGGGATGGGCTCGGTGATGGGGACAGGTCTCTAGGAGAGTGGGGCAGGCTGTCACCCCGTCCTCCCTGCTGTTGGTGCTCTGACTCAGCGTGGCCTTGGAACTTGTGGCGTGCCAAGTGGAAGCGCTGGTTGATGCTCGCCTGGTAGGATGACTGGTAGCTGGGGCTGCTGACCAGGGCTAACTTCTTAGCCAGCTGAGGTGAGGAACAGGGAGAGGATGTGTGAGAGAAGGGTCCTGTACTGCAGGGGGACAAGCTCTGTGTTGGGAAAGCAGGGGAGCGCAGGCCGTTCTCAATCCAGTCTTCCTGGGACAGTTTGTCCGGGAGTGCCTCGTCGCAGGGGAAGTCGTGGTACCCATTGACCCGATGCTCCATGCCTGCCTCTGTCTGGCTGGACTGTGGCAGCAGTGGTGGTGATCCTCCATGAGCCTCTTCACCCTCAGCTTGCCTCCTTCCCTGCACCTCTCCCCTCAGGGCTTCCAGCTGCTCCTGCATCCGACCTCGCTGGGCCTCCTCCCTGACGAGCCGGGAGCGGAGCTGCTCCCTCTCTGTGTCAAACTCGGCCAGCTGCTCCTCCATCCGGGCCTCCGTCTGCAGGGCCCTCCTCCTCTCCTCGTGCAGCTCGGCCCGCAGGGCCACTACGGCGGCCTGCTCCTTTTCAAGCCGACGCCCCGCCTCGGCCAGGCGCTGGCCCTCCTCCAGGGCCCTCTGGCTGGCCCACTTGCACTCCTTAACCAGGGTCGAGGAGAGCTGCTTGTGCTGCGCTCGTTCTTCATCCAGTTTTTCCAGGAGATGTTTCTGCTCCTTCTCCAGGCGACGCACTTGGTCTCGCTCAAACTCCAGCTACGAGAGCAAGACAAGACTGTAGGTTACGCTGATCGAAATGATACAACACCCTAACACACCTATGTCCCCTTACACGGGGAGATTGCCTCTACCTGCTGAAAGAGGCGTTCCCGCTCCTTTTCCAGGATGTAGGTGACATCGTCACCCTCCGCCGTGTCCTCCGCATGCCTCCTTCTCTCCTCCTCCAGATCGGCAATGACCTGACACAACCACATTGGGGTGACAGAGACACAGAAATGGTAAGAACCCATGTATGAATAGCCTCTGAACTCCCATTTACACTGAGATATGGTTGTAAAAGAACCCCTCTGATTAACTAGGCTCAGGTAGCCAGATACATTTAGTGGATCTTTAATCCAATCAAAGCTGACTGGTTTGAGTGCTATGCCCCAGCCTACAGACCTTGTGGATGACCCCAGACGTACCTTCCTGTGCCTGCTCTCAGCTGCGGCTAGCTGGGCCAGCATCTTCTCCTGCATCCTCCTGCAGCGGGTGACCACCAGCTTGAGTACGTTCAGGGGGCTGGCGCAGGCTGCGGCCTGGTGGACCCCAGGGTTCTGCACCCCCATGGCTTCGCTGTCCCTCTGCAGAGCCAGGAAGGGGTCGCTCAGGTTGTACTTCCCGTAACGGGCCTCCACATAGTTATCCCTGCACTGGGCCTGGGACAGGACCGGAGAACAGGTTGAGAAACAAGCGTGAGTACTGTATGGACGAGTTCCGTGCCTTAGGGCTATAGGTTCACACCAAAAACCATGCTGGCATGCAAGTTCTCATTTCTATTCCATCTAGCACACACATTACTTGTTGCTATTTCATTCAAATGACTAATGTTACTGTGTTGCATGCTTGTCCCGCCTAGCTATAGTAAGATGAATGAACTGACTGTAAAAAGACTTCATTAGATACACCTGTTCAACTGCTGGTTAACGCAAATATCGAATCAGCCAATCATATGGCAAGACAATGCATTTAGGCGTGTACACATGGTGAAGACGATTGGGTGAACAAACGAAACATCAGAATGGGGAAGAAAGATGATTTAAGTGACTGTAAGCGTGGCATGTTTGTTGGTGTCAGACGGGCTATTTTTCAGAAAGTGCTGATCTACTGGGATTTCCCCGCGCATCCACCTATAGGGATTACAGACAATGGTCCCAAAAAAGAGAACATTTCTGGTGAGCAGCAGTTCTCTATTTGAATATGCCTTGTTGATGGCAGAGGTCAGAGGAGAATGGCCAGACTGGTTCAAGCTGATAGAAAGGCAACAGTAAATCAAATAACCACACATTACAACCAAGGTATGCAGGAGAACATCTCTGAACACACATCATGTTGAACCTTGAAGCAGATGGGCTACGGCAGCAGAATACCACATTGTGTGCCACTCCTGTCAGCTAAGAACAGGAAAGAAAGGCAAAAATGTACACGGGTCCAACACAATTGGACAATACAAGATTGGAAAAATGTTGCCTGGTCTGATGAGTCTCCATTTCTGCTCCGACATTCAGATGGTAGGGTGACTTGGGTCATAATAAAGCATAGACCTCATGAAAGCATGAATGCGTCCTGCCTTGTATCAACGGTTCAGGCTGGTGGTGATGTAATGGTGTGGGGCATATTTTCAGGGCACACTTTGGGCCCCTTAGTACAAACTAAGCATTGTTTGAATGCCACAGCCTACCTGAGTATTGTTGCTGACAAGAGATGGACACGGATTATAAGTTCTTTTCTGAGTAACTCAGAGTTCAAAAGTTTTAAGAAGTCCCAAATTAAGACCAAAATTAAAAGGTAAAGGGAGATAATATCTTAACAGTGACCTATAAAACAAAAAGAAAGAGTAAATAATTATAAATCATGGTCACCACTAAGATATGAACTCCCTTTACCTGGTCATTTTTGTCTTTAATAGGGACTTCCCAAAACTCAGAAAAGTACTTGCACTCACCCTTTATGACCACAGTGTATCCATCTTCTAATGGCTAAATCCAGCAGGATAACACACCATGTCACAAAGCTCACATCATCTCAAACTGGTTTCTTGAACACGACAATGAGTTTGCTGTACTCAAATGTAGTCCACAATCACCAGATCTCAATCCAATTGAGCACCTTTGGGATGTGGAGGAACGGGAGATTCGCATCATGGATGTGCAGACGACAAATCTGCATGATGCAATGATGTGAATAATGGACCAATATCTCTGAGGAATGTTTCCAGCACCTTGATGAATCTATGCCATGGAGGATTAGGGCAGTCTGGCAAGGTGTACCTAATGAAGTGGCCAGTGAGTGTATATGTTATTGTTGGATTGTTATTAGTCCGGTTCAACTGGCTGTTACTGTCATGTAATGTATACATTAATAAACAGACTCTTTCTGGGATATTTAAAATATTTAGAAAGTTAACATGCCTCATCATCCGACACTTACTCACTAATACTATGGAGCGACACATACTATACACAATACATGTACTATACACAACTATACACAGTACATGTACTACACACAACTATACACAATACATGTACTACACAAAACTATACACAATACATGTAATGCACAAGTGTATCTTGGCTTCCCAGTGACTTAAAACTAATCTGGATCTTTTTCCAGTTTCACATTCATCTCTTTCCCTCTTGTCAGGTCGGCTGCCGGAATCTTCCCTCCGCTGGCCGCTAAACAGGAAGTCTGCCTGAGCAGAAAACATAACATGCCCTGGAACGTTAAGGATATTTTCTATGGGGGTGGGGACAGTCATTCCTACCGGGAACACGGAGTGGAGAAGAGAAAGAGGAAGACTCAGCAGAAAAGCAAGAAGTAGAGCGAAGGGGAGTAGAAGATGCAGGGGTGCAACAGAGACCGGTAAGACGGGAGAAAGATGGTGCTGTAGCACCAGATGACTTCAGTAGGAATGACAGCTGCTGCTGTAGGGGACCGGTACAAGTGAATGTTGGCTGCTGCTGTAGGGGACCGGGACAAGTGAATGTTGGCTGCTGCTGTAGGGGACCGGGACAAGTGAATGTTGGCTGCTGCTGTAGGGGACCGGGACAAGTGAATGTTAGCTGCTGCTGTAGGGGACCGGGACAAGTGAATGTTAGCTGCTGCTGTAGGGGACCGGGACAAGTGAATGTTGGCTGCTGCTGTAGGGGACCGGGACAAGTGAATGTTGGCTGCTGCTGTAGGGGACCGGGACAAGTGAATGTTGGCTGCTGCTGTAGGGGACCGGGACAAGTGAATGTTAGCTGCTGCTGTAGGGGACCGGGACAAGTGAATGTTGGCTGCTGCTGTAGGGGACCGGGACAAGTGAATGTTGGCTGCTACTGTAGGGGACTGGGACAAGTGGGAGGGCTAAACCTCTGTTTAGCTGGAGCCAACCTATTGTGGGAATAAACATGGTGGTTGTGGTGAAATGAGCCAGAGGCCCTTTGTGTTTGAATTGACAAGGATCAAGAACGTAGCATCGTTAACACTGGGATACAAACAGGCCAATCTGGGTAGATCAGAGAAGGAGAAGCAGGAAAGCATTCAAGTCCTGCCAGACTTCAAAAACGTCTGAAACAAACACAATTTGGTTCTTTGACAGCATATCATTAGCTATTTACCCACTGCCCGTGTCCTAAATCTGACCTCGGTGACTGTGGGACAATGTTTCGACCTCGCATCATAACAGTCCACACCCATAGATTAAGCTACTAACAAGGCTACATGTTGTTTTAGCCGGGTCCCAGGCCTGTGAAATATCTAACTCCTCTATAATTGTTATAGCCTGCCTCCAGATCTGTAATGTAGCTAACTGCTCCATGATATTTGTCACCCATTCAAGCCTGTCAGTCATGACGGACATGTCACCTCTCAGAGTAAACCACAGGAAATGACACACACAAACACACACCACGCAGCATGAAGGGATTCTGTTTAGTGTTCCAGCAGTACTTTGAAATGGGGGAGAGTAAGCAGTAGGAGGATTGGCATGAAACACATTCCTGCCGTTGCTAATGTTTAACAGCCAGATGCACCAAAGCTTACTCAGTCCTTCCTGTGTAGCGGTAACAACAGGCTGGAAAAATAGTCAGTCCAATTCATCAGCTTTTGTACTACTTACTGTAACATTTGGTCTGAGAGACTTATTTTCCCGCATTAGTGGAACAACTGCCAAATATGGGCATCTCTGGAGTCACACTTTGTGCAATATGTCATAGTGTAAAGGCACTAACTCTGGGTGGCCCTTTCATTTTCAGTGGAGCCCATATCGTGGGGCGGAATTCAACCCGGGTTGCACGGTCAGCGGTGCTCATGATGTACCAGCCAGAGGGGAAATCGGGAAAAGAGAAGGTTAACTTGACATCCAATCTGTACATGACAGTTCCTTATAAGTATTTCAGGAGAGTTATTATGGGGTGAACTGATTTGCAATTAGTTTTTTACCCTCCCCAATTTTATTATATCTTATTTTCCCTACGATCACTTCTTGACGCATCATGTAGCACTTTGGGATTCGCTAGAATATAAAGTGCGTTACAAATTAAATGTATTATTATTATTATTACTCATAAGTTTGGCGAGTTGGAGATTACAGTATGTCTTCCTCCTAGGCACCCAGAGCATGTCCAACCATTAAGTCAGCCAAGCCAGCTAATATGAAGACACACTCACTAAACTGTTGACCTCAGTTAGTGATGTCCAACTTGCATTGAGAGGTTAGAAAAGCTATGAAAAGCAAAAATCCCTGGCGTCGATCACGTCCCTTGAGTCAAATTAGACCAATATGAAGATCCCCATGGAGCTCCAAGCCACTTTAGCTGATGGCAGATTGCTGGAACGTAGAACGTGGGGACAGCTTGACAGGAGGACAGAGTGCCTAATGGACGTTTTGTTATGCTGTGCTGAAATAGTGACAACTTGATAACTTTGACAAAAAAGGTTGGAGTTCCCCCCCATTGAAATTTAAGACACTTTATGCATATTCACGAGGTTTTAATCATTCTGAATGGGAAACATTTCAGCAAACTTTTGGTTAGTTCGCTTATTTAAAGTAGAGACATGTCCAGCAATGTCACTGTGTGCTTGCGAATTCAAAGAGCTCAGCGGGAAATACAATTGTTTGCCGGTTTGATATCTACCAACCCTGGGGCTCCCCCTGCTTGTGCACTGAGGTTCCTGCGGTCGGCTTCTCCAGCCTTCTGAAGCCACTGTTCCCAATTACCCCTCGGTCACCTGATGCACCTGTTGTGCATCAGGCCATTAGTACACTATTTATTTGTCTGTTTGTTTAGGGGCTAGTTGTGGGTTATTGTCAATGTCTATTGTGCATGCTGTTACTACTACCGAGCCTAAGAAGCAACTGCTCATTTGTTTATGTGTGGTATATGCACAGTGTTCTGTAGAGCGAACTATTTCCCTTTTGCATTGTTAACTGTTGGTCCGTATTTCATTTTGTCCTCCACATCCTCATTAAAAGAAGGAACGTGAATCTCCTGCTTTTGCCTCTTCTCTGTCAGAAAACTTTACAGCCGGCTATCAGAAAAATGAAGTGAGACGACCCATGGATGATTACTACTTAACAATTACAGTAGGATATGGGATTTAATTAGCGTCCCATTAGCTCCAGCCAAAAGCAGCAGCTACTTCAGGTGTGATCCATGCATACAATAAACATGACATAATACAGAACATTAGTAGATAATAGTATTAATTATTAGTACATAATAGTACGATGAGCTGAATATCTGTATCTGGAATGGGCGTGGCCTTCTCGGAAGTGGGCGGAGCTACCCGGAAGTGGTTAATTTCGGCCTGACATCGATAAGGTTTGCACAGCAATTGCTATATGTTGTATAAAAAACAATGCTCTGTAGCTGAAGTCGACAGGCTGTTTTGTAACTAGTTTCGTTCTGAATGTAGCATTTCTAAGCAAACCATATTTTTAATTTAATCTTTATTTAACCAGGTAAGTTGACTAAGAACAATTTCTTATTTACAGCAACGACCTGGGAGCAAATAGGGTAAAGTGTCTTGCCCAAGGACACAACAACATTTGGCTCAGTCGGGAATCGAACTGGCAACCTTCTGACTACAAGTCTGACTCCCTACCCACTGAGCCATCTGCGCCCCTATATCAATTTAAGGCTTGAAGGAAACACTTCCGGGTAGCTCAGCCCACTTCCGGGAAGGCCACGGACATTCCGAGTAAGGATACAGATACTCAGCTCATCCCTACTTCATAGTTTTACACATGATCATCAGCAATTGTCAAAAAATATATCTACATTATCTGTTATGTATAATTCGAATAACCCAAAGTCTTTTCCAAGCGCAACCATGAGTTCATAGGAAATGAGTAAAAAAACAGGAATAAAACAAAAATAACCAACTGTTTCACTTTAGTAGAAATAGGAAATGGCCCTGTGAGTGATGGTTTCACTTCAATGGCTGAACTGCTGTAGACACATTGAAAATTATCACAAAAGAGACGCTACAGATTCACTAAGTAGTATGAGACTGAGTTTCTTAAAGAAAAGGTATGATTCACATGGTCTGTTTTGCTCTAAATACTTCTGAGAATTTACTTTTCCTGAACTCGTTGTTTTATCAGTGGGAAATGAAAAAGATAATTGGAAACCTATTGGAAAAGCTAATTATGTCCTCTTAGACATTCTTACTTTGTGCAACTCTGGGATCTTATTTGTAAATTCTCCTTTATTTGAAGTCATATTTCAGTCAGTATTTCTATCTCAGACCAAATATTGTGTGTGCTGAAGGAATGAGTCAACAGAACAGGGTGATTTAGAGTTTGTGACGCTGCACAGTGAGCCACACATCCTCGAAGCTCCAGTTAAGGCCTTTGTTTATTTGTTCAAGTCTCTCTGCTCACATAAATAGAGTAAAGTTCCAACCACGCAACACAGTAAATTGCCTTGCCTTAGATTGCCCATGCCCAGGTGATGTTCAGATAGAGGGCTATAAACAAAAGAAGAATGTTTCAGGCCACTGGTTCTCAAACCTGTCCTCGTTACCCCCAGGCCTTCCATCTGACAACTATTCCAGAGCCAGCTGTCTACTAATTATCAAGCCCATGACTAAGAGAATCAGGAAAGCTAGTTCAGGGTCACAGCATCCTATGAGGAGAGGTTTCAGCAGCCCTAAATCTAAGGAATTATGTTTCCAGGGTACTACGGTATTAGTGATTACTAGTTGCAATTATGTAAAATATAAACCTATGACAAGTGTTGGTATTGCTGAAACTCATTCAGATAGTGAAATATTGGGGCGGTTTTTGTCATTGTCAGGGAGGGTCGATGGCTAATGGTTGTGAGTTGTAGTCAAGTTGTTTTTTCCACACACTACAAGTAATTTGTGAATGTCTGCTTTTTAAATATTATTCCTAACTTTACCCCTATTCTTAACTGGAGAAATGTGATGCCTAACCATAACCTCAGTAATGTGATGACTAATATTGACCTCAGTATGTAACATTCCCCAGTTCCCCTTCCCTGAGAACTACAGCTTCCCTATCCTAGACTGTTCAGAACTACAATTCCCATAACTCAGACTCAATCACCTAAACACTGTACACCTGCTCTCACCCAGTCTGTATTTAAGGCTTACACACACCATTGCCTCTTCGCGAGGTATTGTGAGTATTCATTCTTCTTACTGAGCATTCTATTCTTGGATTTTTACTCTGGCCTGACCCCTGCATTGTGTATTAAGTATTCTGCCTTGGATTATCCCCTGTACCTTTGCTTGATATATACTGCTTGTTTCTGAATATCCTGTCTGACTGAGAACCTGATTAGTGTACCGAACTCTGCCTGTCTGACTACCTGGATTTGTTAATGGAACTCTGCCTGTCTGACTACCTGGATTTGTTAATGGAACACTGCCTGTCTGACTACCTGGATTTGTTAATGGAAAACTGCCTGTCTGACTACCTGGATTTGTATACTACCTAGACTTAGCCCATATACTCACCCTGCATTTATTGTATCCTGCTATATACATTTACGGTACATCTATTCTTGTACAGAATACATGTTTTTATCATTATTAACCTTTTCTGGGAGTGAAAACGATTACGTTAAAAACCAACATAATACCAAATTGTTGATGTATGCAATTGTACAAATGACCTCTACAGGCATCATGTTTTTATTACCAGGTCTCAGATACTATGGCCTGGGTGGCAACAGTTCTAGCCCTGCCTGGATATCTGGCTCTTACCCTGAGGGCCTCGATGACCAGGTCGCGAGCCTCCAGTTCTCCTTCCAGAACACTGAAGAGCATCAGTACCTCTGACTTGCTTAGCCTCTCCATACTCTTCTGACAATCCTGTGGGCAGAGGTCAAAAAGTGGGTCAGTATCATTTAACAGGGGGTTGTGCGATAAGACTTTAGGCTGCAGTGCCCTGCTGTGTATACTATTCAGGCTACCTGTAAGTACGCAACATTAAAGGTCTGCTTAGGCTGACCATTTAAAAACATTACAAATTAAGAAGGTTTGTTGTGTCTCCCAGTAACGTCTCAAGAGCATGGAGGAAATACCAGGAGACGGGGCGTTACACGAGGAGACCTGGACAGGGCCGTAGAAGGGCATCAACCCAGCAGAAGCACTGCCAGAGCCTTAAAAAATGACCTCCAACGGGCTACTGGTGCTCATATTACTGACCAAACTGTCAAAAACAGACTCCATGAGGGAAGCATTAGGGCCTGACATCCTCTAGTGGGACCTGTGCTCACAGCCCAGCACCATGTATATTGTCTGGCAATCGCCAGGGAACACCAGAATTGGCAGGTCTGCTATTGGCGCACCGTTCTCTTCACAGATTAGAGCAGGTTCACACTGAGCATGTGACAGATGTGAAAGAGTTTGGAGACGCTGTGATGAATGCTATGCTGCGTGCAACATCCTCCAGCATGACCGGTTTGGCGATGGGGCAGTGATGGTCTAGGGAGGCATAACATTGGAGGGTCGCACAGACCTCCATGTGCTAGCCAACGGTACCCTGACTGCTGTTAGGTACCGGGAAGAAATACACAGATCCATTGTCAAACCTTATGTTAGTTCAGTGGGCCCTGTGTTCCTCTTGGTTCAGGACAATGCCTGGCCTCATGTGGCCAGAGTGCGTCGACAGTTTCTGGATGATGAAGGCATTGATGCCATTGACTGGCCCTCACATTCCCCAGACCAGAATCTAATTGAGAAACTCTGGAACGTTATGTATCAGTATGTATCACCAAGTAGTGCCACAGACTGTCCAGGACTTCATTGATGCCCTGATCCAGGTCTGGGAGGAGATCCCCCAGGACACCATCCGCCGTCTCATCAGGAGCATGCCCAGACAATGTCAGGGGTTTATACAGGTACGTACAGGCCATACACACTACTGACTCATTATGAGTTGGTGTGACGAAATTCACCCAAGTTGGAACAGCCTATGATTTCAACTGTTTTGTTGGATTTTTGGTGTGTGTGAATCCAGCCGGCAATTGTTTTTGTTAATTTTGGTTTCCATTGATCTTTCTTATGTCATTTTGTTCTCAACGAATGACCCAACATATAGTAAAGATTTTGATCTTTAATGTTTCTTTCATCGAGACCCAATGTGTGATTTGAGTGTTCCTTTAATTTTAGGGATGCACTGATCTGCTAATAGGATCGGTAATGTTTCCCATACTGGCCAAAAATGTAATGATCCGAAACCATCTACTAATAAGGTGCAGTAAACACAAGTCATTGTAGTGATGGAACATTCAAAACGAAAGTTAACCAATATTGTAGATGAATCTTTGCTGCATAAACAATAAATAGTTGTCTAAGCATGTTTCCAGGACAATTTGCCAGACAGAGACTGAGTTGGACCCAAGCGCACAGCGCTGGTAGTGGTTTATAGACAGTTCCACAAATATCACAAGGAACAGGCAGTTGGGCAGGCAAACAGGTCGATACACATTATAATCCAATATAGCAAAGCAGAAGTACAGAGGGAATATCCAAAACTCTGTGGTCAATAAACACGCAGGCTCAGGTCAGGAACAATGGGATTCAATATTTCTAGGATATAGAAAAACAAAGCACTGCTTAGGAATGATGCACAGACGTCAAACAATACATCACATCTGACTCCTACCAACAACCTGAACTAAATAGGTAACAGTTGTTTAATATTCCGGTGATAAAGACCTGATTGTAGAGGTGCGATCACAGGCATTACGTGTATGTCCTGAGTTGCTGTTCGACCTCACATATGTACAAAATAATAGACTATAAACCGTTTTAAGCGGTGGCGCAAAGAAATCGGTCAGGTGAACATTTAACCTATTTGTACACAGTGCTTTTTAGAAAAAGGTAACAAGTCAAGCACACAGACCCAAATGCTAAGTGCTTATTGTATGATTCTGCTGTCAGTAAAAACAAGGGCAGGGGTGTTTGTTATGTTTGTGTTTATGAAGTGCCGCTCTTGTTTTACCAGAGGAACATTCAGGCGCACACACACACTAATGTAACGGCTGTTTAACTTCTCAAGGACAAACTTAATTAAATTATAATATGTTGTTAATGAACTATTTTACTTTGCCATAATATGCTGTAAGCAATATGGTTGCTGAAGACGCATCTACTTGTACTGTAGATTTGATGGGAGCTAATAATAAGACAATGCTGGGATTATTCCATTAGTAATCTCAGACATGTTTTCCAAACAGATTATTTTAAAATGTATTTACAAAATTAAAATTAAAGCTTATTCAACCAATATTGTGGCATAGGTTAGGTATTAAAAAAGAAAAGTTTTTTAACTCTCAAATGTGAAAAGATTTTGGGCGAACAATCTAATAGTAGCTGACAAAAAGTACTAGTAGGACATCCAATACTAAACTGAATGCAAAATTTGGCAATCATCTGAAAATCATTCATCTCACACATTTGTTTCCACAACATGTATTTTTAGTAATTGTATTAATAATGCATTCATTGTATTTGCAACATATTATTAATGAGTGTATTGAAGCAATAAGGGAGATGTGACAAAAACTAATTTTCACAAAGTCTGCTGCTTCAGTGTTGTTGATTGGCAATTTGCATATACTCCAGAATGTCAAGAAGGAGGATCAGATGAATTGCAATGAATTGCAAGTTCCCCTTTGCCATGAAAATGAACTTACTCACAAAACAAATTCCACTGCATTTCAGCCCTGCCACAAAAGGACCAGCTTCCATCATGTCAGTGATTGTCTCGTTAACACAAGTGAGAGTGTGAATGAGGACAAGGCTGGAGATCACTCTGTCATGCTGATTGAGTTAGAATAACAGACTGGAAGCTTTAAAAGGAAGGTTGTGCTTGAAATCATTGTTCTTCCTCTGTCAACCATGGTTACCTGCAAGGAAACACGTGCCATCATCATTGCTTTGCACATAAAGGGCTTCACAGGCAAGGATATTGCTGCTAGTAAGATTGAACCTAAATCAACCATTTACCGGATCATCAAGAACTTCAAGGAGAGAGGTTCAATTGTTGTGAAGAAGGCATCAGGGCACCCACGCTAGTCAAGCAAGTACCAGGACCATCTCCTAAAGTTGAATAAGCTGTGGGATCGGTGCACCACCAGTGTAGAGATTGTTCAGGAATGGCAGCTGGCAGGTGGGAGTGCATCTGCACGCACAATGAGGCAAAGACCTTTGGAGGAAGGCCTGGTGTCAAGAAGGGCAGCAAAGAAGCCACTTCTCTCCAGGGACATCAGGGACAGACTGATATTCTGCAAAAGGTACAGGGATTGATCTGCTGAGAACTTAGGTAAAGTCTTTTTTCAGATGGAGCCCCTTTCAGATTGGACCATCCAGATAACACTTTGTCTAAAGACGACAATGTAAGTGCTACCATCAGTCCTGTGTCATGCCAAAGGTGAAACATCCTGAGACCATTCATGAGTCGGGTTGCTTCTCAGCCAAGGGATTGGGCTCACTCACAATTTTGCCTAAGAACACAGCCATGAAAACTAAACTTTTTAGCCAGGCAAAAGTGACAACTATGTGGCTAGGAGAAAAATTTTGGGTCCATGGGCAGGAAACTCCCCAGACCTTAATCCCATTGAAAACGTGTGGTCTTTCTTCAAGAGGTGGGTGGACAAACAAAAAACCCAATATTCTGACAAACTACAAGCATAGATCATGCAAGAATTTGCTGCCATCTGTCAGGATGTGGCCCAGAAGTTAATTGACAGCATTTTTATATATTAAGGGGGATGTATCCCCCCATATACCCCTTGACTATGCCTACTGTATGTCACATATTGTATTGGTCCAAATATAAGGCAGATTTTTTTCCCTGGAAGTACATTATAGCCTTGTCTTATATTCAGGGTCTATACTTTTAAACATCCACAAACACAAATGGCACAAACCTGTAGAAGTAGTGTTCCCTTCCTAGTCTCGCAAGCAAGATGGCTACTTCCACAACCTTTGAACGGCTACAGTACAGACTTGTGTTGTTACCCAAGGTCTGGCCACGCGAGACCCTTCCTTTCTCACTGTGCGCCCTTCCTCAAGTGTGCCGTCAATAACAACAGCATATTGTCCAAATAACTTTCAAAAAGTGTATTGGCCAAGGGCGTTGCCCAACACACCTGAGCAACGTAGGTTAACTGTCTATGCTCATAACAAAGGCTCAGAGGCCGCTGTGCACTCCACAGAGAGATGGATGAGTCAGGGTCGGTGGGCTGCTGGTTATCCCTGCCCCCTGTCATGCAGTATCAGCATTTTCATCTTTTACGCTTTCCACCTCACACATGACCATGGATCTCATCCACCTCTGGTAAAGAAGTAGGGGTTCTGCTGATACAAAGCCACGGTCAGGTAGACTAATGAAGATTTCAGCCACAACTGACAAGACATTTGGATGGGATGCAAAGACCCCAAAGTAACTTCAGCTGAAATACAGACGGTACTTGAACAAAAATGGGCTACACGTTCGAGTTACAGAAAAAAGCCATTACTGCGCCAACGCCACTAAACAGCCCTCATTATATGCCAAAGTGTAAAGCCTCAAAACTGCTGGAATAAATAAATCTGGTGTGATGAGACCAAAATGGAACTTTATTGTCACATCCATAAGCACTGTGTTTGAAGAGGAGTCAACAAGGCCTATGACGAAAAGTACATCATCCCTACTGTGAAGAACGAAGGTGGCTCTGATCATGTGGGGGTGTGTGAGCTTCATCATCGGCACAGGGAATTTAGTCCAAATTTATGGCAAGCTGAATGCTACATGTTATAATAAAATATTGGAGGACAATTTGCATTCATCAGCCCAGAAACTGCACATGGGACGAACTTGGACTTTCCAACATGACAATGACCCAAAACACAAAGTCAAGTTGACCCTTCTGTGGTTACAGCAGAAACCAGTAAAGGTTCTGGAGTGGCCACCACAGTCTCCAGACCTTAATATCATTGACCCACTTTGTGGAGATCTGAAACGTGCAAGACAATCCAAGAAGTTACGGGACCTGTAGGCTCATGTTTTCTTTAAAGTATGCTACACCTTCTGCCAGGGTATATGAACATATGAGCAGGCCTGTAACAGTCAGTAATCCTCTCTAAATAGTCATGAAAATACATTCTAAATTTCATATTTTATCTTTAAAGTGACAATCCATATTTTGAATTAAGATTCTACATTTTTGTTCAGTTTAAAAAGAAATGGTGTCCATTTACATAACATACAAAACACTTCTAATCTGTTTCATTTCTTAAACATGCCAATCTTATAAGAGCACTTTTGTGGAATGCACTCAGAGGAACAATACACTTTCATTTAATGATTGCTTATCCATTCTGTCAGACAAAGTGGTGATTTTACACATGTATGTAAATTGTTAAAATAGCCTACTTAAGACTCAAGCATCCTTGAATTCTGTGGATCTGAGTGGCCCAATCATTGAGAGCAGTGTAGAAATTAAAATTATTTGGATGTCAGGCAACATTTCAATCTAATATGTCCACTACTAAATCATTAACTGCATATAACAGACCTGACTGAGAGTAAAAGATCAGTCCCAGTACTTCATCATTAATGACAGCTAAACGCTTTGGTAAACTGAGAGGAAAGCACAGTATTTTCCACTGATTCTCAAACCTAATGGTCTTTATAAAGAGGGTGCGATCATTATCCATTTTAAATACCTAATGAACACAGGCCCACACATATAAAAAACATGCAGGTTAGGTTCTCCAGTCAGTGCCCCTGACGAAAGCACTGGCTTAGATCAGGAGTTGGCCCCCGAGCGCTGTAAATGGCTGCCCACTGCTCCCTTGAGCAATGGGTTAAATGCAAAGAATTAATTTCACTACATGTATGTGTATGTGACAAATAAAGTACCTTTACCTTTTGCTTTTATATACACAAGCTATATAAGTTAAGGTGAGCAGATTTAGACAGAAACACCTATTCTCAATCTTCATCTACATCGTCACTAAGTCGCTGACAACATAAGTGTCTGTTAATGAGCTCCCGATCCCATACTTCTTGATTTCAAGGCTCAACCAGATGTGCTTTGGATACTCTCTCTGATTGGATACTCTCTCTGATTGGATACTCTCTGATTTGGATACGCTCTCTGATTGGATACTCTCTGATTTGGATACTCTCTCTGATTGGATACTCTCTGATTTGGATACGCTCTCTGATTGGATACTCTCTGATTTGGATCCTCTCTCTGATTGGATACTCTCTGATTTGGAAACTCTCTCTGATTGGATACTCTCTGATTTGGAAACTCTCTCTGATTGGATACTCTCTGATTTGGATACTCTCTCTGATTGGATACTCTCCGATTTGGATACTCTCTCTGATTGGATACTCTCTGATTTGGATACTCTCTCTGATTGGATACTCTCTCTGTTAATGAGCTGTTTGCCTGGATCCCATACTTGTTGATTTCAAGGCTCAACCAGATGTGCTTTGGATACTCTCTCTTACAGTTTTGGTTGGCAGCTTTTAAGCGTGTGTGGTTTTGTCAAAAGGACCAGCTTTTTTAGTTGTGTTGCGGTCTGTTTGTAGGCCCCAATGCAGTCTTTAGTTAGGACAGCTGCCCTGGCTCTGTTGACAACTTTATGGTCTACACACCTCACATGTTTAACTACTTCTGGCCAGCAAACCCATGCCGGCCAGCATTGGTGAGCTCCTTGGGTTATGATTAGTAGGTTGGAACATGAGTTATGTGTGACAAAATAATACCATTGAACTTAGATGAACCAATACTGTATAAAAGGGGTTATGTCCTGATAAGGTGATTGTCAGCATCCCCTCGTGTGCTTGTCCGCAGTCAGAACAGGAGACGTGGAACATCAGAGCTGTTTCAGTTCCTTATCCGTCCTGTCTGCCTTCCATGCCGCTATGACCACTAAGTATCCTGCAGCTCTGCTCCCAACCGAGTGCTGCAGTCGCCCAGTAGATGTTTCCACATACGAAAGTCATCAGAAGGGGCCAGCAAGAGCTCTGCTCGTAATGAGATGGGAGCCCAGGGACGTGGATATGGAGCAGCTACTGTATATCACCATGTGGGGCTATCCCCTGCCTGACAGATAACTAGACACCTAAAAAAAATCTAAATTAATATCTAGACTATTGGGTACTGGACCAATTCATTAAATGCCAATTTTCTGAGCTCACGGACTTAGCAGCAAAACTGACTTAGCAGCAAAAATAGCCCAGATTCAGAATAAAAGGAAGCGAGTTCTTTCCTTCCTCTAATCTAAATCTACCCACGCAGAAGTTATTCCAATCATATGTTCTAGTTACTTCTGTCAGTTTTGTGTGTGATGCGAGCACATGCTGTAGTTTATAGCAGATCTATGATCTCTGGTTGGCGGGTTGACCGCGCAGCTAATGTGCTGATTAAAACCACAACTCCCTCAGTCAGCTTTTATAGGCTTGCTAATTTCACAGCCGCTTGTAATCTTGCTTCAAACATGTTGTCACTGTATTTAAATCATGTTAGGCCAGGTTTATTGTCACTGTCACATATGTTAGTTAGCACCACCTTTTTTTATCGGAACATGATTTCTTACAATCCCCTGCTCTTAATAACAAGACAGAGCTCAAGCTTGCTAGTCATTTGTTCTTCTAATTGAAAGTATGGGCAGTGTTATTAGAAGAGATGGCATTGCATGAGAAATCCAAATATTCCCACACTGGTTCATAACCACTTCCTAAAAAATGCCTGCAACCATAATCCTTTTATCCTTGTTTGTTTTAGACCTAGTCAGTCATTTGCCACTTATTATGGTGCATTTTAACAAAATGGCCTCATAACAAATGTCAAACTCAATCTTAGTTTTGCTGTGGGTATCTCAGCCAACTGGTGTGTTTTGGACTTTATTTACCTTTATTTTACCACCAGGCAAAAAGTGAAAGGAGTTATGTATCTGCAGTACCCCCTAGGGAGGTTGTCGATTTGATTCCCGACTCCGCCAAATATTGTTGTCTCCTTGGGAAAGGCACTTTACCCTAAGTTGTTACTGAAAGTTGTTCTGAATATGAGTGTCAGCTAAATGACTAAAATGGTATAATATGTCTCAGTTGATAAACACACATAATTGAGTAATTATTATAGCATAAAGGCATTCCAAGCCATTAAACAAAGCCGAGCTGCTTGAAAGTGCGCACCAGATTTGGCATAGTTAACTAACATCAATGTGAATGACAGGTAGACAGCATGCCAAGATCCATGAAAGCCAATTATTATTATTATTATTATTATTAGAACAATTATTATAAATCCAAATATTGATTTCGGAACTCTTATTAGGTTAACACATTAGTATTGTGTTGTTCAAAAATGTATATTAACTTATTTTCCTTGCATTATTCAATGTCTGAAAGCACTGCATCTATTCATTAATATTTTTCAATTATCCAATACTTATGAATTGT
Source organism: Umbra pygmaea (assembly GCA_016801145.1). Classification (NCBI taxonomy): domain Eukaryota; kingdom Metazoa; phylum Chordata; class Actinopteri; order Esociformes; family Umbridae; genus Umbra; species Umbra pygmaea. The sequence goes on from JACXGM010000865.1 coordinate 51,553, forward strand.
AAAACCAGAACAACATTTTTCTTGCACTGGTCTCTTAATTTTTTCCAGAGCTGCATATAAAATAAATAAAAAGATCTATGTGAAATTCAGCCCACCAGAACAAATGAATGGAAAGTTACATAGTGTATCTTTAATTGAAGCAAGAAAATATTTCTGAAGCAGATGGGACACTTATTCAGATGAAAGCACAATCTGCACATCACTAATAAAATATATGTTTATTTTTATATTTGGCCACTATGCAACTATGATTGAATTCACAGGTGCCCGACCTGCAAGGAGTCGATATGACAAGGAAATTGTGTCAGACGACTTACCTATCTACCCTGCACACCACTGTACCAATTGCCGCTGCCCCGAACATATCCATAAGTGGAAGGATTCAAACACTGGCCACCGTGACACAGTTGTCACTGAAACAGTGACTCAGACATTAAGAATATTCATGAATGTTTTTTGTACTTAACACCACCCAACTCTACAGGATAGTTATCTCTTTCTCTGTCTGTGTTGGTCTGTTTCTCTCTGTGTTCAAGATCTTGCCAGATTTCTCACTCATTTGTCATGAGTTTTCCAAACTTGAAGTGACTATGACCATCCAGCTCTAAGCCAATCAGTACTGACCGAGAGGAGCACAAATGGAGCAGATGCCAGTGGAAAATAAGTATCCTGTTGCACACTGAGTGACTGACTGATATCTAAGTCACTGCGGGTCACAACAGAGAACCCTTTGTATCAAGAGAGTGGATCAGATCAAAGTCATTACTAACATTCTTTTACCAAGTCAGTGTCAGTCTTCATAAATATGAGTTCTTATTTCTGTGCAGTGTGCAGTTATTTGAATTTCACTACATACACACGTATGTGTTTTCAAACCATTATCCTTCATTGATGTCCTTTTGGTCTATTTACATAAAGTCTGATGTTCAGTAAATACTAACTTTACATTGAAAAAACACCAAAAACCACAATGGTAAAACAAAATGCATATTGCAGTGTGAGATGCAATTTTCGAGTTTATATTGTCTGAGGTGGGAAATAATATATTGCAAATTCATAGTCATATAAACATGTATACATGACAGACTATCGTTATAACCATGTAGCTACTGTACGTAACAAATCAGGATACATAAAATACAGAAACAAGTTAATTCTATAGGCGACACAATCTACAAATAATGTGATTCGTGAACTTCGCCAAGCCATTCACAAATCTCCGAGTTTAAAAAATGGTAGAAAATACAAACCCCCGTTTAGTTCCGTTAATGAAAAACAGTGTTTCATGTAGGTATCTGCGAATATACATAATCATAAACTAATGTATTAACAACTGCGCAAATATTAGAGTGTGCTATTCTTAGTAAAGTAATAAGCTGTACACGTTTTTCCACGAACATCAACATACCTTCATATGTGTTTGCAATGCCTTCGAAAGCTCCAACATGAACTTTACCAATTATTGTCAAAGATTGGTTTTCTTGAGTCTCCAGCTTTCGTTAGCGGAAGAAATTATTTCAACTCTTTGTGACATGTCCGTCAGCCTATTAGGCAAGGCCGAATTCAGAGCATTGACCTATAAGATCAGTCTACCTCCGACGCTGAAGTGTAGGAGGCTGTCGCACCGGTTTAGAATGAGTGTTCTTTGTTTAGCATTTTTTTCTCTAAAGTCTTTGAAAGATCTTGATTTTATCAATTCCATTGCATTGCATTGAATTTGCCTTAACGGTTCTCGGTTTTCGCTCTTTTTCAATTAACGTTTCAGTTTGCATGGTACATTTATGGAGAACGAAAAACGTTTTGACACCTTTGGTTAAGTTATTGTGCTGGAATATAGATATCCAAGTTTCCATTGTAGGCTATAGCTACTTCTGGAACTGCTCATTTTACACAGGCTATGCTACCATGATAATATATCTCTGTTCTGACATCCCAAAATGTTAGATTTGATCGATTAATTATCCAAGATTTGGAAATGTAAATAAAAATAAATCATCCTAAACAAGATGATATGGGAAAATTAAAGGGGGACGTGTCACATTATCTTTTTAAGTACCGACCTTTTCTTTTTTTAACCAGTTGATACAGGAGAGATTAATGCACAATTTTCCAAGAACAACATACAGTATACAGTAGATCGCAGTACTTTTTGCAGAATGACAGGATTCGAACACCTTTCTCATAGACACCATGTTAGCGCACGCAACATGTTGGTTGAAGAAACTTAAAATATCTTCGCATTTAACAATCGTCTAATTGTCTTTACTGAACTTACATTTGAACATATATTTATCTGTGGACACTACCGTCAATGTCTGCCATCCGATATAGTTTTTACAATTTTTTTTCCCTCTCTCAAACGGTCCAAATTCCAGTACGTCATTTTCTCAGGTGGCTGAGTTGGAACAATGCCCGGTCAAAGAGCCGTCACGTGCAGGTGTTGACTTGCCGGGATAGAGATGCATTTTTCTCTTAACTTCAGACAGGATTAACTCACACGTGTAACGTCTCATCAGCATCTGCCTGGCACCATTCTATTCACGTTCATTACATAGCAATATTCTTATGTTTGTCACAATAGGAAAATAACACAGCGGTGTACTATTGAAAATAAAATATATAGGCCTAGGCCATACTGTTTAAACAATGATTTTTATGAACAAACGGAATGTAGGATATTCCTTGTTCGCCAATTGTAAATGCAGTGCACACTTCCGCCTGTAGAGAGCAGTGATGTGTTATTATTGACAAACACTGATGGGCTTGGGTTCCTATTGTAGGGTCTTCCATATTTCTTAGTTGGTATAACTCCCAAGTTGTTTTTAAGTAAAACAGACAACTACATAACACTGTATATGAACTAAGATACTATGACTCTCTCTGGATAAGAGTGTCTGTTAAATGAGATACATTTATATTGAAAGTCATATTGTAAAAAGAAATGAATGAACTTTGTGAATGTCTTGTAAATTAATTACAACATTACAGTGTGAAATGTAGTATTGTAAGTTTATATATTCTAAAGTGGAAAATAATAAACTCTTAAAAATCATTGAAATTAACGTGTACACATGACAGACTATCATTATAAACATGTACCAAATCATTAAATGTATATTCAATTCATAATGTAAAATATAAATGAATGAGCTCAGTCTTTAGATACATGTTGTAATGTTGCGAGGGTGGTTGAACAACACCTGCATGATAATGAATACATTTACATGAACCATTCCCAGCCAGGTGTCTTGTTCCTCCGTCTTAGTTTAGAGGGTTATAATGTTGTTAAATTGCTCAGATTATGTAGGTTTAACTCCCAGCTGGTCACGTCCATTCTGCTTCGTAACAGTGGCTCTGAAACTGCAGGGTTTGTGGGATGAAAGCCAGACAGAATGGAAGCCAAAAGGTACCAGGGCCTCTCCAGTCCTCATAGATGGGCTATTTTTCATGCTCTTCAATGTAGCCGCTCTGCTCTGCATCCCGAATGGTGTGGAGGAGAAGCTGAGTTCTCTCTCTAACCTCAGAAGAGTCTTCTGCCACTGCACCATTTCATTTGCTCATGTTCTGTAATAATGAGAACAGGGATTAGAGTAGATTGTGTTCATTATATTTTATTCTGCGCTCACCTGCAGTAGATTTGGTCAATACATTTGGATGAAAGCAACCAGGGATTTTAGGTTTGATCAAACTGTGTTCTGGATCTTTTGAAGTGAACAATTCAGGTGAAACCAGCCACCTGAGAAACCTGCTGAAATCTCTTCCAAATCCATATGTAGTTTTAAAACTGAACCATAGATACAAATGAATAAGCGAAGAAGGCATACAAGAAGCAACAGAATTGATAAATGATCTAAGCACACCCCTGCTACACTGTGTAACCCAGACCATTTGTTAGTCTCAGCACAACGGCCAGGGTAGCTCCCTTTGTATTGGCTTAAAAAGGGGTGAGTGTAGGAGAGTGAAGAACGTTCTGGTAGGCTCCCTCCACAGCTAGTTTACAGTGTTGCAAGTGGAACTATACAATAGGTCACCTTTAGCTCAACAAGTTAAATGTTGTCAAGGAGGACGGACATGTGGGTTTTGAAGCAGAAGCTAGGAAAACAGTACAAAATATAAAAAGGTACAGAGGTCTGTGTTCTTTGATCTTTTCACTGGGCTTCATTCAATGGCTATTAACTAAAGTATGAAGCAAAGCCTGCATCTGTAGTGGAATCACTGACAAATTATGGCTCATTGAAAATGGTACTAAATAATTTTCATAAACATTGCTACTGCAATACGTTAACACAACCTTTTCACATTTGACGAGAATAACATATCACCACCACATATGAACTGGCAGTTAGAAAACTTTGGTCAACACGTGATTCTTTCAATGAGAATGGAATAGTGCTAAAATCAATAATCAGCTGAATCATTCATAAAATTGTTTATATTAGAAGGACAAATGCTGAGAACAAATTTTATCCAGTTTTCCCTTATTAGAAAAATGAAATAGATATGCCATTATTTCAATAGAATTCTTCTGAAATGTTCTGCATTTCTTCTGTATTGCTGAATAAATACATGTACCATAACATCTTTCATGTTGCATACCAAGCTAAAGGACAGGCACAAGGCAATATTCTGAGTTCTAAGTTAGAATTGTGTAATGTCAGCTATACTTATTGTGTTTCTTCCACAATCTTTTCAAACTTGGACACTTTTCATCTTCTCCACTTATCTCGTCTTAATCGCACACTGGGTTTGGTGTGTTGCCCACCGTTCCATTCGCTCCGGTCCCGAGCGTAACATGAGCCCACCCTCTCCAATTAAGATCCACCGACCGCCGCTGCGATTTGAAAAACATTAGCTCGCGGCAACAACAGATTAACTTTAGCAACACATGAACATAGACCCACCAACTATCTATGCATTGAATTAACAATGATTATTGTCATGAATTGCAAGCGCTATTGTTTTAAAAGGTAGAATCAGAGTTTGTGTTTGCCGACATAATATAGTGTTGCCAGGTGAACCTGTGTGCTACCCCGCTAGAACCGCACCTGGCTAAAGTAGATAGTGTAACGTCTTGATGGTAGTGTGAAGAGACATGAGACAGATCCGAAGGTAATGAAAACTGCTTTTTAATTTAAACAACACTAGAATAGGAAAAGATTCTTGGTGTGCAAAATGCTCTTCTAACATAAATGTAGTAACAACACCTAACATGAGGGCTACATACTGGATGAAGCTGTGGCTTGATTGAAGATGATCTATTGGGTAAAAACAATATGATGAAGTCATGTAGGCAAAATTCTAGAAAAAACCGACACCTAACAGAAAACACAAAATGGAGGCTGACAGGTGCTTCTCCTCGACTCATCAGGAGGGGGCGACCGTGATAGACACATTCAACTCCATTCTGTTCTATGTACTGTTTTCACTGGACAGTTGCTCAAGTATTTTTTTTATATTCCCTTTACATTTGTCGCCATTAAACTCCTTAATGCCATATTATCACAGAATGACCGACTAAAACATAAAGAGACAGCAAAGAAGGAGGTATGGCAGGAGATGGGCACAGTATGAGGCAGGAGCCTGTTACAACCCAGTAGAAAGGACGCCTATTATGATGAGCTAGACAACATCACACTAGCCCTCCTAGAGAGAATTTAGCTGTCTGGGGGCTACACCTGCTACCGCATAGATAAAAGGGTAGTGGACAAGGGATATAAGACAGGATCTATTGGGCTGAGAGGGAGACTAACAGTCCGCTGCAGGCATGGGCCAGTTACCCCATCATACAATGGACAGGTGTCATGGCAAATCAAAGCCACCATAATAATGCTCTTTAAAAATACTGAACATCACATTTAAAACCCATCACACATTGCCCAATTCATCCCATATGTGTAATATTTGTGTGTACACATAAAACTATGTATATTACATCAAATATCTTTCATACAGGGAAACTGGTGATTGTTGCCCTAGTTAACCCAACAACATTTTGAAGGGGCTATGTCAGACAAGAGCAGCGGGTTTGGGCAGAGGACAGCGAGGAGGAGGAGCAGGAGCAGCGAGTCTGGGTGGAGGACAATGAGGAAGAAGAGGACCTAATCAACTGGGAGACATACCAGGATGGAGCAGAAGAGGAGGAAGGTGACTGGGACATGGACAGTGATCTCCTGGGCGCAAACCATAGTAGGCCCCTGCAACAGAAGACCGGTGCTCCGCCCCCAACTACTCAACTATGGGACCAGCACCCTGCATCCAAGATCGTAGCTCCACTGCCCACTAATCAACCAGGGGACCAGCCCCCTGCACCAGTGCCTGGAGCTCCGCCCCCTATAGCGGTGAACGAGAATCCAGCTGAATCATTCATAAAATTGTTTATATTAGAAGGACAAATGCTGAGAACAAATTTTATCCAGTTTTCCCTTATTAGAAAAATGAAATAGATATGCCATTATTTCAATAGAATTCTTCTGAAATGTTCTGCATTTCTTCTGTATTGCTGAATAAATACATGTACCATAACATCTTTCATGTTGCATACCAAGCTAAAGGACAGGCACAAGGCAATATTCTGAGTTCTAAGTTAGAATTGTGTAATGTCAGCTATACTTATTGTGTTTCTTCCACAATCTTTTCAAACTTGGACACTTTTCATCTTCTCCACTTATCTCGTCTGATGTAATTGCTGAGAGAGGTGTTTTTATGTTCTGTAAACATTATCCTCAAGACGTGTTGGCTGTTCTTCAGACGTGCCTGGAACCAAACATGACCTTAAAGACTCACTGTGGATTTTGACTTAAAAATACATTTTGACCTTGACGCTTAAGAGGACAAATTGTGACTTTGGCACTAGAAGCTTTAAACTAAGCATAGTTCTGAGGTGTTACTGTCCTACTGCTTGTGTAGCAGGCAGTAGACAGATGAATAATTCTGTGGTAGATGTGTAATGATAAATAATAATAGTAAAGGCGCAAATATAAAGCAGAAGGAAACAAACACTGAGAATAACAAAGGATTGTTGCCCAGACTGGCATGAAAAACAAGTAGTAGTCTTAAAAATAGCAGAGGTGGGGCAACAGCAACACATATGTTTTTTAACAATGTTGAATGTAACAAACTATAAATCACAAAGCACAGGCTACAATCGAAATAAAACAGAATGTCACTTAGCGGACAAAGGAACCCCAAGACACCACCAAGGCTTGCAATTCTTTCACAGTGATTCTTGGAAATTTTGTTGCTTCTCTCACCATCATCCTACCTATCCTGGGGGGCAAAATGCATTTGCGTCTTCTACCCGTTAGATTTTCAACTGTTCCTTATCTTTAGAATTTTGTTTATAATTGCCCTGACAGTGCTCAGTGGTATATTCAATTGTTTGTGGATCTTCTTGTAGCCATTAACAGATTTATGAAGGTCTATGACCATCTGTTTCTTTTGAGCTGCCAATTCTTTTGTTTTCTTCCTTGTGTTGGATGACAAAGGGATATTGCATGCATGTTACCTAATTTTATACACTAGTGGAACAGGGAGTGATGTAATGGCTCCATATATTTCCTTTAGACCTAGATGAAATAATTTATTTCCTGGTTTAATTTTGGTAGAAGTTATTTACAATAATCTTTAAGGATGCAAATGATTGTGAAACCTTGTTTTGGAGGACATTGATTTTTTATTTAACAACTAAATGACTTTGGTTGGTTCCATTGACACAGTAATACAGTACTTCTCACATGTTTGTATTTTGAGTTTTTCTCTATAATTGTATTGTTTGTATTTTTTACAGTATTGTTTATGCATTGCCAGTCAGGGGTGTTAGTCCTTGTGGAGCCCACTGTAACTATTATTGACTCAACAGGTTTTACATTTGTTACAAAAGCCAAGTTTATCACTGCAGACATTTCATTTAACATTTAAATATTTATTATTAATAGTCTGACTATATTTTTACATAGTTTTTTGTATAAAGGTTTTTATATTTTAAACAATTAAGTTTGTTATAATGAAAAATAAAGTTGCAGATGGACAATAAAGTGTATTCCCTGTGCTCCATGCCTGCCTCAACCAAACTCTCTACCCAGTGGTGAGGAGGGGAGTTGGGTATCATGCTCATGGAGAGCCAGTAAGAGGGCGTTGTGTTGGTGGTAAAAGAAAACACAGGTGCAACATGACGGCAAAGCCGCTGGAACAGGCACGGGTGGGCAGAGATGGCTGTACAAGCGCCGTGGGCGGTGCCACCTGGCCAGATACTGGAGGAGGCTGAAGAAGCTGGACAGAGGGTCAGCGAATGCTGGGTCAGTGGCGGCTGGGCTGGAACCATGGAAGGCTGACTTGAAGCCTGGGCAGGATGGACGTGTACTGTGGAAGGCAGGACTGTTGTCATGGAAAGCTTTGCAGGGATCTGGAGAGGAGCTGGCTGAGCTGGGGCCTGCAGATGAACTGACTGGGCAGGGGCCTGTAGTAGGGGGTCAGGGGCATGCTCCATCTTCCCCAGTGAAATCAAAGGGAAACTGGTGAATCAGTCAGCTATACCACATAACTTGCTCCAATTGATACAGACTGGGCAATATTCTGTCAAAGATTATTTTTCATTTTACATTGCATTCATCCAAGTATACACAAACTATACACGCTCGATCATGCTAACCAGCTCCTTACCTCTGCTAGTGCTAGACCCTCTGGGCCCCGGTAGGTTTTCCCAGGTCATTTTTGAGATACTGAAGAAGGTTTTCATACATATTGGTCCATGTGAAACTTGGATGATCTAACAAACATAGGTAATAATCTTCTTGGCTGGAGATGGTTGAAAACCACAATTGAGCCCTGTCCCAGTTTTTACAACAAACACTTTCTGTCACTGTTTGCCATTGCGTGCCAGTTTCCACACACACCACAAGTGAGAGTTCACCCTGGGCTCAATATTAGCTTTCATAGCTGGATCGGCTTGATTCACTTAATATATCTTCTGCCATTGCCGTATGTATTCATTCCTGTATTCCTCACTCAAACACGTATGGTTGTATATTACCATTCAATAACACTTGATCAAAGTTGAAATAGTCCAGCTCTTTGGGTATTTAATCACCTGCACTATTGTAGAATTTATTTTTGTTTAACGGAAAAGTAAAGAAAATTGTATTCTCTAACTCACTACAGAAGTTTTATTTATTTCAGAAGGACAGCCTTCTAAAAAAACACTATAGTGAGATAAAATACGTCACCATGGTAAAACTTGGAGATTTTCGGTGGCTGAGTTTGGAATTCCAAAACACGTTGAGAAGTTTTAAGTGTATGTCACGTTGGAAACATAACCGGCACAATCAGGGCCGGACTAGCCATCGGGAGGATCGGGAGTTTCCCAGAACGGCCGGTCCATTCCCGGGCCGAACGGGCCGCCACATTTTACTTTGACGGCCGGTCGGACGTATTAAAACAAGTGACAGTAGGCTGAAATGGGCTGGCTGTTGCATCCGCAAAACTGCGCTCTGGCCCGGCCGTCAAATCGAGAGAGAGTTTCTCTATATTCAAATGAGGAGAAACCCAAAGTGAATGATTGACCAACGCGGGGAGCGACAGATACAGCGCACACGCGCGAGCCATCCCCCCCCCCCCGCCGGCCGCTCCATCCAAAGTCCCGGGCTGAATTTTTCTCCCAGTCCAACCCTGGGCACAATGATTTGGTGGTGTTTAGGGGTCTGGAGTGTTCCTTTAATCTGTGTTTAAAAGTTGGTGCCTCTCGCTTCTGATGTCTCCAACTTTTAACTTTTAAAACACTCAACAGCCCACCTTTGTCTAAAACTGTTTTTTAAATGAATTTCATACTGTCTGGTGGAAGGGAGTATTAAAGCATTCCTGCCAGAACTGAATGTATGGAAAGGCCAGCCAGAAAAATTTGGCATCCCTTCTACAAAAGAATATGATGATTAGCCAATCTGATAATAGCTCAAACCAGTGAAGCTCAACAGTCAATGGCAAAGTGCCATAAAAAGAATGTGAAAGCCTGCCTTCATGTAAGCCATTCTAAGTCCATTCTGCTTGATTGTGAGTGGATCTATTAGATATGGAAAAGTCTAGCATAGACTTGAATTCTTTTTTGAGAAATGACTTTAAGAAGCTGCCATTTGAGCAACAACGTAAATAATAGAAGGTGGCAGATCTGCTCAGAAACTGAATATGATGGTGCATCTTTTAACGTCAGATGTACAGCATGTATTATCAATATGCAGTACATTTGTTAACGCTGTATAAGAAATACTAAAACAGAATCTATTTACAATGTGTGCAAAATGAGGTCAGCTCAGAGGACTAGAGGGAAGGGTCACTGCAAATCATTAAAGTTATTCTGAGTGATCAGCTTGATCCCATGGTGAACCATTTCAATCAATGCCCCCAATCACAGGGCACATGGGGTCACTAAATGGTTTGATGAGTATGAAAATGATGTGAATCACATGACATGGCCTTCATGGTCACCAGATCACAACACAATTGAACACCTATTGAAGATTTTGGACCAACATCACAGACAGCCCTCTACACCACCATTATCAAAACAACAAATGAGGGAAATTCATTTGGAAGAAAGGTGTCCCTTTCCTTCAGTAGATTTCCAGAGACTCGTAGAATCCATGCCAAAGCACATTCAAACTGTTCTGGGCCCGGTTCCCCAAAACGTTCTTATCGCTAAGTAGTTCTTAACCTATTCCTTAACCTCTCTCTTAACCTAATGGCACGGTTCCCGAAACGTTCGTACGCTAAGTATATCTTCTGTAAGTCATACTTTCGTAAGGTTAGTCTGGACCATTCGTAGCTCTCTCTTAGCGTTGTTTGAGCTCAAACTGCTAGTCGCCGCCACTACAACAATGATTTTATGGACATTTTATAACTGTAATAAAATATGTTCGCAATGGATACAGGCCTATTTAGAAAACTGACTTTATTTGGTATCAGAACTTGTATGTGGTAATTAGCCTAGGCTATTTCGTAATGTAATTAAAGTGTTTAAATTGTCAATCACTTTTGATAATTAAAGTCTGGCAAACAAGTTGGCTCTAAATGGCTAAGATCTAGAAATTGGTAAGCATTGTGGTGTCCAGTAAGCGACCAACTATGGCAGTGATCTAACG
>JACXGM010000866.1:0-10607 GCA_016801145.1 Umbra pygmaea
AAGTGTCGGCCCAAGAATCGAACCCTGTGGCACCCCCATAGAGACATCCATAGGTCCAGACAACAGACCCTCAGATTTGACATGTTGAACCCTGTCAGAGAAGTAGTTGGTGAACCAGTCGAGGCAGTTATTGGAAAAGCCAAGGCTGCGGAGTCTACCGATAAGGATACGATGATTGACTGAGTCAAACGCCTTGGCTCGTATGTACGCTAATCTGTACATACGATCCTGGATTGATTCAGAGGTGAATATTAAAGAACAACCATTTATCTGCATTGGACTCCCTCTCTCTCCTTTACACCACCATATAACGTTACAGTAATTGTTTTATTTTACCCAAACATATCATCAATAGTAAAACCACATACAGTGATTTTTTTTGCAGTGGTCTCTTAAATTGTACATTGCATTCCATGCATGAATGCCAAAAAAATCCATCCCTTCATACCCATAGTTTCTTTACACATTTCGTCTTTCGATGTGTAACTCAAATCCCCAAAATCGAAGGTTCTGTCTACTAATAAAGTAGCCCATTTTTCCTGTTTCTTCATTTTTTCCTCAAAGCTGATGTGTTCGAAGCAGGAATAATGGGCAAGCGTGAGGATTTGAGTGATTTTGACAAAGGGCAAAAATGTGATGGCTAGACAACTGGGTCAGAGAATCTCAAAAACTACAGCTCTTGCGGGGTGTTCCCGGTCTGCAGTATTCAGTATAAAAGTGTCTAAGGAATGATAAGCGGTGAAACGGCAAAACTAAGACTATCAAGGGTGTTAAAATGTGCTTAATTGAGTGGTCCAAGATCCCTCCAAAGGTGTGCGCCAACATTTGACTTTGCTGGAAGAGAGGCTCAGTGCTGTTACCACTTCATGTTAGGCTTAGTGAAATATACTGTAGTGGTGCCAACATGTTCGAGCCCAATTTTTCTCACTTACATGAAGGATGCCAATATTTTACAGTACATAATATACTGTAATTTGTTCATTTTTCAATGTATTTGATTTCACTGACTGAGGGAACATAATACTCATGGCTTGTCACTTGCAAACACTCCAAACTGTTGTTTACTACAATAAGTGCACTTATAAATCACTACAATACAGCACATATGCTACATTCCAATAACATTGTGGCAAACATACCCATGTGTACCTACCATAGAAATAGAATGGATCGAAAGGCCATTCCAATTTAAATCAATGTAGCAGAATGGTCAGAGCGGCAGCCATTTTTATGTGTACCATTCCATTGCAAAGATCTAGCGGCCTACTTCTGCAGTAAACTGATTTGCGTGTTGTCACCGTGACAATGAATAACAATCGCCATTTTGTTGTGTTCTAATCGAATGACCACGTCATGCAGTTCAATGGCCTTTCTATCCATTCTATTTCTGTGCTACCTACGTTCTTATCCTTGAATCCTGTATAATGGGCGTCTGTACATGCTTGTCTACAGGTGTCATGATTGTTTTTCTTGATTGACCACTGCACTCCTGCAGATGTGGACACTGTTGGTGGTCAGTTTTTTCTCAGGTCTTTTGGCAGCAGCTTCAACAATAGGGTTAACCCTTTCCATGGCAAAGGCTCTCCTGAACGGAGGCCAGGGCCTGCGGAAGTACTGCACGAACATGGTGGCCAACAAGACAGCAGTGGTCCTTAGCCTCCCTGACACTGATTGCCCCTTTGACCCCACGAGGGTTTATGTAAGTACTAGTCAAAAGGGTGTAGGTAACGCTGTGTATTGCAGTTACAAATTACAATTGAACATGCTAATGAACATGTAGTGTTAAAAGTTTAAATTCAGACACTACAGTAAAAGCATGTAATCAAAACTTTTTTTTGCCATCTAGGAAACTACTGTTATCATGTGGGTACCTCTGATCCTGATGTGTTTTGTGGAAGTGGTGTTCTCGGGACGCTGTTTTGCCGTCTCTAGTTCCTTCCTCCGCCTCTGTACGTGCAGGAGACGAAAGAAACCCGTTAATGCCAACAGGGTACGTCAACTATAAGTTTCCTTGCATGAGACCTAAGGGGGTATTCCAGAAAGATGCCTCAACAAATTCATGGTTCCCTGAACGTATCCGGCTTCCGTTTACCAGATGACCATGTTCTTTGTTCCAGAAAAGACCATAGCGTTAAGCAGGGGTGCTGCAGCCCCATGTTGTAGCCTCACCAGCCCCTGGCGAGATTTTAAAAGTGACTTAGCTTAGTACCGACCGCTATTTGTCTTTTTTTAATTGAGAAATGTGTCAGGATTGAAATCAAGATAAATGGAGCCAAATTTAGGAAAACACTACACCTTTGACTGGGTCAGGTTTCCTTCTTTCAGCAAATTTAATATTTTAAAAACAACAGTGCCCCATAATGGCTTAGTCAAACCCAAGACTTCAAAATTCACTGAGAAGTTTCTTTTAACCAAAAGGTTCTCTTCAACTGAAGGTCCCGTCAAACTGTATAATATCATTTTTAGGGTATTGTTGTTATTGAGTGTACAGTAGGAATACTGTAGCTAGTGAGACAGGTACGTGGGGGAGACAGGTACATATGGGGAGACAGGTACGTAGGGGGAGACAGATGAATGGCACAGGACAGCCAGCTGGGGCTCAACTGCCCTTTGCCAGGGTGCATACATGGTCTGGAGTCATGAGCTGAGGCTCCAGCATTCCAAGAAAAATTGGCATAAACAAAAATACTTGCACAAAGGTTGTCAAGCAGACTTACTCAACTAAAACATTTCTGTGTTTTGTCGAGTTACCTTCCCTTTTACATTGAAAAACACTGTTTTCTCACCTTTATAATGTTGTGTACATGGTGTTCATCAAAAAGAGATATTATATTATAGAGATATTATACACACCTTTGCCTTTTTTTGCAGGTGCGCATTCAGTCTCAGGCTGAAATGTTCAATACCACTGTGTCAGAAACAAAGTCTGTAGTGGATCCTGAACCAGCAGAACAAAATGAGCTTCTGAGTCCTGACTCACCTACAGAGGAAAGTGATTGGGTCTGAACTAGCTGTGTCTGAACAATGGGGACTTAAACCACAATCAGCACACTGACTGCTCAGTGTTCTTTTGGGAAACTTGGACCTCTTTATTTTCACAGGACAGGTGACTCATTTAATTTAGCATTGGAACATTTGGCTCCAGAGAATAGTGTAATAAGTAGTCCATGATGAACTATGTTGCTGAAAGTACCGTAGACTGTTACTCCGTTTTATTTTAATTAAGTGTAGTTGTTTGAATCATCAGACTACCCTGTGGTGTGGAAGTGTGACAGGATCAGGTTTGGATTATTGGTTCACGAGCTGAGAGGACGCCAAGAAAGATCTGGATTGAAAATCATTAACATTTTGGATTATACTGTATATAAAGCAACAGCTTTTGGGTTTGTTCAATTGAGACTTGATTTGAGGTTTTCATTTTTAAGTAGGGTTTGAGCTTCAACAAAGCATGCCAACCACACTTTTAAGAGTACACTCTAAGCAAGTATTTTATACTGTTTTTTTAAATACTGTGATAATATTTATACTGTGTCATTTTATTATAATACATTCTTACAGATATTCGGTCTCTTGTCTCGGTCCCTAGTGAATTTATCATATAAATGTATTATTACTGTGATGTGTTCCCTCTATTTCCTGGTGATGTATCTGATAATATAGTAAAGGAGTTACAAAGATATTACTTGAATGTGTATTTAACACTGAGGTAAAAATAATGTAATGCTTGTATGAATGTCAACCACAATATAAGTTAACGTCATTTTCAACAATGCACTGCGTTAAAGCTAAAAATAACTTTTACTATACCCACCAATTTCTTTATGCTGGCTATGCTACCAGAAGCCTTCTCTACTCATACTGAAGGACCATTTCTAAATGTTAAGCTGCAAAAAAAACAAATGCATTATTTCATGTAATATACTGTTGTAAGACACTGTTCCTCTTTAATATTGAAGCTATGCTATTTGGCAATTACATTTGGTCTACATTAAACAAACAAATGTGTCACATCTTGAGTAGAGTACACAAATGGACCCACTAATTATGATTTGGGATTCACTAAGAATAGGGAGCTGTCTATCAAAATTAGGAAGCGATTTGGATGCTGAAAGAAGCACTGCGCGGAACGACGACTGGTGGCTTCATCTGTAATTATCAGGTTGTGCATGTTTATCACTGGAACAGTGTTTATTAATTATGTAATGAATTATGGCTGGAACAGAAATAAATCAAAGGTGTATACAGTAGATGCATCTTGGCAACCAATGTACAAGAAATCCCACCAGAGTCGTTGAGTGGCACTTTGCAACACAAATGTACGATGACCAAAACCGTTGCCAACATAATCAGGAGGTTTATCAGGGGAAAAATTATATCCAAAGATTTTTATCTGCTTGCATTTCACTTGCTGAGTCAGAAACTCCCCAAAACAAACCACAATGTATGTCTGCAGTGAATACTTGGCAAAGAAACTCATTGCTGTTACTTCATGCAAGGAAATGTCCAGCCTTAAAAAAAATATAATTCTTACATTTGCAAGTTGAATGTCCCAATACTTAAACTTGCAGAAATAGAGGGATGGAACTAAGAAAGTGCTGTTATTCGTACTTGTGGTGTGCACTGTTAATGTTACTGCGCCCCCTATCTGCCTGTGTGGAAATGGACACAGGGTGCATCTGGCTGTCCATGGATATCTTCATGGCTGTTTTGACACACATTAGAGGAAGTTTTTTCCATTTAAGATCTATTGCAAAGTTGAAGAACCTTCTTTCAAGCAAAGATTTAGAAGTTGCAATTCATGCATTTGTAACATCACAATTAGACTATTTCAACTCTCTTTATTGTGGTCTTCCCAAATCTACACTGTCTCGATTACAAATTGTTCAAAATGCAGCTGCAAGACTTTTGACTGGGTCTAGAAAGTGGGATCATATTTCTCCTGTTTTGTTTTGGCATCCCTTCATTGGCATCCCATTAAGTTTAGAGTTGATTTTAAGATCCTTATGTTTGTTTATAAGGCATTGTCTGGCTGTGCACCAAGGTATATTTTTGATCTTATTGTGCCATACTGTCCTAATAGGGCACTTAGATCTTCAAATCAATTGCTTTTAAATGTGTCTCGATGTCGCTACAATATAAAGAGTGATCAGGCTTTTTCTGTGGCCTGGCCCAAGCTTTGGAATGCTCTTTCTTATCATGTGAGATCTGCTCCTTCATTGGACATTTTTAAATATACCCTGAATAAACATTTTATTCTTTAGCTTTCAGAAACTTGTAACTGTTGTTTTTTATAGTGTAGTCCTGCTATGCACTCTGTACAGCATAGTGTATTTTGCTAAATGTGCTTTATATATAAAGGCTGTTGTTGTAGGCAATCATCTGACCTCCGAATCACCACCACCCTGGGGAAATACTAGCAAGTATATGAGCTGAAGTGAAATGAACAGTCTAGCATGTTCCAGCCTATCTGAGAAAAATGAAGGTATAATATGATCTGCAACATGATGGGCTCTGAGGACAGTACAGTAATATGTTTTGTCATATCTGCTGACCAGACACTAACTTCCAGAAGACACTGAAGCCATAATACCACCTGACCAGGATCTGCTAAATGAAGATGGTGAGGATAACATTTTTGCAGTTGCTAAAGTCAGTTCTATAAACTAAGCAAAAAAAGAAACATCCCTTTTTCAAGGCCCCTGTATTTTAAAGATCATTTGTAAAACTTTACACCTCTTCATTGTAAAGGGTTTAAACAATGTTTCCCATGCTTGATCAATGAACCATAAACAATTAATGAAAATGCACCTGTGGAACACTCGTTAAGTCACCGACAGCTTACAGACAGTAGGCAATTATGGTCACAGTTATGAAAAGAAGACACTAAAGAGACCATTCTACTGACTGTGAAAAACACCAAAAGACAGATGTCCAGGGTCTCTGCTCATCTGGGGGAACGTGCTTTAGGCATGCTGCAAGGAGGCAGGAGGACTACAGATTGCAACATTCATATTGAGACATTTTATAAAAATGCAGATATCATTGCTTTTACTACACTATTAGCCCCATGCAGGATTTTGCTGCAGTGGAAGTCCTCTCAGCTACCCTTAGCCTCTGAGTGGCTATGTGATGTCTAGTCATTTTATAAAACTTGAAAAATTGTATTATTCCATGAGGGGATCACACTCTAAATCCTTAGACAAATGGCAGACGTTTATTTCTTAAATAGCTTGCAGAAACTCCCCTCAGATCTGAGTTAGATCATATGATGCTCCTAGTCCACCAAGTGTAATTTATTTTGTTACTGTATGCATTTGTATGTATGTTAGTGTGTTGTCCATTTGTCTAGGTGTTTTGCGTGGGGTGTGGGTTTGGGGCAGGTAGGAGGGTCGGGATGGGCATCAAGGGAGGGGTCAGGGATTTTGTTAGGATAAAAATTGTGAAAATGTACTTATATATTGCAGGACACAGTATCCATACTGTTCTTTTTTTCTGTTGAAATCTTTATCAATAAAAAATGTAAAATCTATACACCGAAGGTTTTTCAATGCAATGGTGTAAAATGTACACACAACACACCCCCACACTGGGCCATGCAAACTGCACTGCACTGCTGTGGCAGAATTTGATAGATACCAGCCCTTACCCTTAACAACTGACCTTCTCGAGTTTCTAATTGGTTTGTGTGAATTTCTCCTCACAATTATCACGAGGAGTCTGAAACAGATGTGCTCCAGCAGATCATCCATGAACTCTTAGGAGACATCATCCATGCATTGGAATCATCCTACTTGGATAGAGGTCGCTATTTCAAATAATGTTTTCATCTACATGGATTCTGTCATCTGGATCGATGAAACAATAATTAAGTATTCTCCAGACATACCAATGTAATTAATGAAGGACCGTGTGCCTTACGTTATAGATCAGGAGTTCCTGGTCCTGGAGAGCTACCATCCTGTGCATTCACTCAAACCACACAAAAATATACAATACAAAATAGATGGACCATCTGGCCCTGTTATAGGGAGAACAGGCAGGAAACGCTCATGGCCTACATGCTAGAGGTGAATTGTGAGGCCTACCTGGAAGATCTTCAGGCGTTACCTTTAAGCAGTGTTTTGTTGCCCTCCATCGGAATCCCCCCATTGAATCACAACAAAATTAACCTTATTTAAAAATGCTTTTTTAATTATTGTCCCAATTAGTCATTTAAGTGCAAAAGCATTAAACCAATTTCTTCAGTTTGAAGGCTTTCAAATAATCTGTATTTTTTAATGTACCAGCATGTGTTAATAATTGACACAAAGACATTTACCAGTAGATGGCATTCTTTTATTCACTTAAGTGTGAACCAGTTGTTTTCCTATGTAGTCTGTCAATGAAATATAGATTACAACTTTAGATAAGCCAGAACAGGAAGTGAATATTGTAAGCACTGCATAAATTAAGTGTGAATACAACCTATTAATTTCATACATTTAAAGTGGTGGAAATAAACCCTTGGTAAACAAGGACTGGCATTCTGAATGATATTGTAGGTCGGTTAACCTGCTAATCTAGTGGCCATTCAAGTGAGTATCTTTCATAAATTGACCCCCTCCATTGTTCTATTCCCTGAAACCATACCCATTTCATTAAATTATAGAAAACAATTGACAGTGAGGACATTATTTCCATCTTTTGGACTAGATGATGTTATTGAAATGAAAAAAGTACCATTTACCATATATTACCTGTTACCCAAATTAATATTCATCATAACTGTAGCAAAACACATTTGTAGTTTTGGAAAACCCAGTAAAAATATACAACTTAATATTTTTAAATAAACTTATTTATAACATGGTTTATTGGTTTGTAAAAGTATATGGTTTTACAGGTTGTGATCCTTCAAAATGTTTGTATGATGTTTGCAAACACTTCTGGAAAGACAATTTCCATTGAATGTCTGCAGAAAAAGAAAATCAAGGTATATGTTCACGTACGTAAACACACGCGCGCGCGCACGCGCACGTTTCATGACATTTTTGCATCTCTCCAACTTGACTAAGATTAGTTTATAAATGGCCTCCTAAAAGCAACCTGTGCCTGATGACAAAATAATTTGCTGAACACCTGGTCAAAAGAAAACTCCATTAATGCTGGTTGCATTTATTTAGAGATGACATGGGTCCTACACAATCACTGAACTAAAGCAGTGGTTCTCAAACCTCTACTGGGGACCCCCAGCTGTCCCCCAGTTTTTTGTAGCCCTGAAGTTGCTCACCTGACTTCAGCAGCCAAGGACTTGCTAATTAGATAAGATGATTCAGCTGTGCTAGCTCTGGGATACATCTACGGTAATAAAACAAATGGCTGGGGGTCCCCACAAGAGGCTTGAGAACCACTGAACCTAAAAATTCAAAACTACACGACATTCAAATAGTTTTGCCAAATACTGTACGAGCGGTATTGTGGTTACTTCTGTTGGGACCTGAATGCTTAGCTGCGTAGCTTTAGCTAGTAACAAAAATATTACATTTGAGACGCAAAACTGTCACGCTTCACGTTCCAGAGGCACGGGACAATAGTGGAACACAGTACACAAAAGGGTAGGGGCTAAAAAGCTAAACATATCCATGATTTAAATAAATCCAAATGTTGTATAAAAAGCATACACATTTATGCCTGGCATTTACTATGGGATCTAGACTTGTTTGGGTAAGGCTAAGCAGTTCATTGAACAAAAGTTTCCAAAACAAAATGTGTCTAACCGATCGCCCCACAGTACATACATAAAAAAACAGCAGTACTTAAAAAAACGAATTTGCCTTTCAGCATTAAGTGTCATACAAAATACATGTTGAGCCCATTCCAAATACAAGGAGCAGGATCAGTCTTTAAAAAGTCCTTTCAAGGATTTCCTTTTCTTCAGCCAGTAAAGGTGACTAGTCTGAGAAATTGAACCATTCTTAACGGGTCCTATCGCTTATAAAGGGCTACCAACTCCTCACGGTGTTTTTGACTCCTCTTTTGGCCTGTTGGATGAACGGAACAAAATTACTAAATATCTTTTCAAACTGTAGAATATGTTGACAGGTATTCCTACAGTAGTATAATAGCAGTTGTGGAGCTATTTTAAACAGTCCCTCACAAAAGCACTGATTTACAGAGATGTGAAACTGATGAGTAGAAATATGTGATTGTTTTAATTACAGCCATTTGCTGAGATAATCATAGGGCTGAATATGTATGCTTAGCATATTGGAAATTGCTACCGATGACTATCTATCTCCACAGCTACTTTAACTGGCTGATGTGTAAACTTGTACTTAAAGATACTATGGGCATATAATCATTTATCTAAAATCTATTTCCAGCTAATAGGTTACACCTTGTAAAATCACAAGACAAAATAGTAGGGACAAACGATTCTGTCTAATTAAAAACAGAAAGCAGCGGATCTCCCTTTCAAAATAGCATGCTGCAAAACTAAACCTCATTTTAAATGTAATTGCACATCACTAGAAAAGGCTGAGCGTGGACAATTCAGTGGGAACACGTTTAAACCATTTCATTTGTTCTTAGGTGTAGTTATATCATTGATGTGCCACTGATGTTCCCTTCAGGACATATTTAACATTGACGCTGGGAAGATGTGCTTACCCCTTTGTGGTGTCCATTTTCTCATCCTCTGGAACTTTCTCTTCTTCTTTAACTTCTTAAACAAAGAATAAACCAATAAATAATTCCACAAGTCAAGTATACACTGTGACATGGTACGTCTTAGACTAACATTTCTTAAATGGTAAGAAAGTGGGTTCAATTCCATTTTATGGATGTGCATGTTATTTTTTTTGAAATTCTCAATGCTGTGAAATGGGGAAGAGAATTCATGATGTCACCGTCATGATTTAAGTTGAAATGACTGTGCGCATAATATGCTAAACCAGTAGAAACGCAGATGTTTTCAACAAGAGGAAAGAAAGAGTGAAATGATTATGATACCTTTCTTCTCATCAGCTTTCTTTTCATCACCTGCTTTCTCCTCCTCACCTCTCTTCTCTTCTCCCTCGTCTTCCTCAGTCTTTGTTCTCTTGGCTTTCTTGAAGCTGGCTGCATTTCGGCGTCCGCCCCCCTGGCCCTCGGCCTCATCCTCAGAGTCGGAGAACTCCTCGTCACATGCTATCCTCTTGTCGTGGGCGCGAACTGCCCAACAGAGGACAAAAGCATGAGCGCCTCATCTGGGTGGAACTCGCACAGAGATCTGCCTCATGCTGCATTTACATGTTGGATGAAAACACTGTCCTACCGGTCAGCTTAACGTAGTATGCTGATCTACTGTCCACTCGTAAGTCCTAGCATTTATGAAGGTATTAGCTTTTTGTCACCATTATTTACTGGATATATAAAAATCCTGTTGATCTTCACGCTATGTCAAGCGATAACATTTTAACATTTTCAATATTGTCAGCAAAAACTCTTTACCATGATTCACCACCAGGCTCAAAGGCATTTGTGGGGGGCAAGCCATCAGCTAATCCTGTGGGTTTTTTATTTGTTTTAAATCAGACTTTGTTTACCCCAAAGCTACATGTCAGCTCCTGTTAATCAAGTGTTAAGAA
>JACXGM010000866.1:10707-62683 GCA_016801145.1 Umbra pygmaea
ACACAGACACACAGACACACAGACACACAGACACACAGACACACAGACACACAGACACACAGACACACAGACACACAGACACACAGACACACAGACACACAGACACACAGACACACAGACACACAACAGCGCATCAGGAAGAGGTAGTGTTGGTAGCTTGAACGGGACTCACTAGAGATGCGTTTGTTTGGGTCTTCCTCCTCCTCGTCTCCACTGTCCTCCTGCACCGCATCTTCTGGAATGGCCTGCATCTGGACGCCCGGGGCGTGGGGCAGCATGCGCAGGTTCTCGAACAGACGCTGCCTGAAAGGGCAGGCACAGATTAGTCACATTAACATGCACTGTGTGCACAATTATTAGGCAGGTTTTTTACTTTTCTGAGTCAGTTAAATCTATTTTTTGGCCCATTTTGCCTGAGGAACAGAAGCTGCCTAATAATTATGCACATCTTGATATAGGTTGTTGATCACCTTAGGCCACACACACTCCCTCATTATACATCTCTTTAAATTCTTAAAATGTTATAAGCATTCCAGTTTCTACAGTTTAGAGGTGGAACATATGCCTAATGAGGTCAAAATACTGACTTGCCTAATAATTGTGCACACAGTGTACATGCCATTGAGTCAACACAATTGGGTAAGAGACAAAAACTAACCCATGACGCAACTCAAGGATCCTCAGTATAACAGTGAGATCTGAAATCGTGTTCAATTATATTGGCTCTGTACTTCAGCAATTTAGAATTTACACAATGACTACAGGATCTAGTAACTGTCAGCTTAGATCCCCTCCCCAACATAATGAGTAAACTGTACAGTAATTACAGCTCATCTTGTGCTTACAGTACCTCCCCCAAAAGCATCCAAAGTATTTGCAAAATTATAACACATTAAGTAGTCAAAAACATAAATGTTTTATCCCATCTTAACTAACAGTGTGATAGAGCAATACCTTTACTAGTGAAATGCAGTAGAAGAAATTAAAGAACCCAGTCCAGGACTTACTTGATCTTTTCCAGGTAGTCGTTGGTGTTCTGGTTCGTCATGTTGGACGGGCTGATGTGCAGTTTAAAGTCCGGCCCAAAGTATTCGAAGTAATCATTGTACGGAAGCTCTGTTAGGAAATATAATTTTCTCATCACTGTGACATACTTGCATGTATGCTGTAATTGAATCCATTCTGAAATGGAAAACACACTGTCCCAAAAAATACTATTGCAAAGACAGTAACACCAGAAAGTTAACAGGAGAAAAAAATTTACACAAAAAAACTGAAATCCCAGATGAGCAGGGGAGCTAACCATTGGGTATGGAGCTGTCCAGGGCCACAGCTGTTTCAAAGGTCCAGCATCGGGCCACGTTGCGGATTGTGTACCCCCCCCCACCTAGCATCAGGAGGGGCAGGTTGAAGCTCTTCATGTACTCCACACACTTGGCATGGCCTTTGATGGTGAGGTTAAAGCAGCCAAGCCTGTCTCCTGACAGAGAGTCGGCTCCACACTGGAGAACCACGGCACTAGGCTGGTACATCTCCATCACTTTAGCCATGACCTACAAACACACACACACGTTACATTATCTAGTGCGCTAAACGGCAACATGCACCGACTCTACAGAAGGGAAGGAGAGCTGAGAGGTTAGAGTAGTTAAACTCACAGGTTTGAATATGGCTTCGTAAGACTCGTCGTCTATCCCGTCTCTCAGGGGGTAGTTTACCGCATAGTACTTGCCCTTTCCTGCACCAATATCCTTGAGGAGAAAAATCACTGCAGTCAGTTTACACGAGATCGTGGATGTCAACTCAGAAGTCGACCGATAAATCAATTTGCAGCAACCATATTCGACAGGAAGTCCTTACCAGTTAACAAACAATGACATCACAGACTCACCCTCAGATCTCCAGTGCCGGGGAAGTACTCTCCGTACTTGTGGAAGGACACGGTCATGACCCGGTCTGTGGTGTAGAACGCCTCCTCCACTCCGTCTCCATGATGGATGTCAATATCGATGTACAGAACTCTTTGGTGGTATCTGCGGAGAAAAGATTTACCATTAACACGTAATGATTATAAACATTGTGTATGTATTGTGTTCCTATGGAGATCCAATAGGCAACATCATCTAAATAAACATTGACATCAATGGGATTAACAACAATGGGGCTGTACTCACTTCAGTAACTCCAGAATGGCGAGCACGATGTCGTTGACGTAGCAGAAACCTGATGCCTCAGACTTCTTGGCATGATGGAGGCCTCCAGCCCAGTTAATGGCAATATCTGTCTGCTGTTTGTTCAGTTTCACGGCTCCGGCTGGAAATCAAAGCAAAGAGAATTGAGGCAAAAATGTCTCCGCGCATTGGGTAGACCTAAACATTAAAATAACACGCAAATAAACTTACCAACAGAGCCACCTGCTGAGAGCTGGCAGAACTCAAACAGGCCATCAAATACAGGGCAATCCTCTCCAACATTAACTGTGTGGACATTTCAGAAAATGTGTTCAATTATTTAAAACAACTCTGGCCTACTAGCTGAACAATGACATCCCTCTGCAGACTCACATCTCTGCATTTGTTTACTGTACTCTGACATGTTGTCTGGTCGTATGGAGCGCAGGAACTTGATGTAGTCATCGCTGTGGTACTTGGTCATCTCCTCTCCATTGGCTTTGTGAGGTCGCTGTGATGGAATGACATACAGAAGATAATTTACTGAGCTCTGCCTAACCAGGCCTTGCCTTATTCGGGGTTGACCTTGAACTACACTGCTAAAATAAAATAAAGTAGCACTCAAATCACAAATCGGGTCTGGATTACTGAAATATATTGAGGATCTAAACATATTACTGTACATTTTGTAATTCGTTGAGCACAAAATGACGTAACAACGGCCAAAATCACCAACTGATTGGTGGCTCAATTCCAACACACACTGAAAATCAAAGTAAACAATTGATATCACAGGCTTTCCCAACTTCCATGAATTTCATCAAGGCAACTCAGGTGACTCAGTAGTGTGTACGGCCCCCACGTGCCTATATGCACTCCTGAAAATGTCTGGGCATGCTCCTGATTAATTGGCAGATGGTGTCCTGGGGGACTCCTCCCAGACCTGGATTTGGGGATCTGTGAGCTCCATGACAGTCTGTGGCGCTACTTGGCAGCATCGGACGCACCGATACATAGCGTCCCAGAGGTTCTCAGCTGGATTCATGGCTGGGGAATTTGAGGGCCAATCAATGGCATCACTGCCTTCGTCATCCAGGAACTGTCTACACAAGGGGTGGGCAAATTTTCTTGAGGGCCACATTGAGCTTTTCAAACCAAGAGAAGGGCCACATTTGATATCAATGCGTGAAAAATAAGTAATTTTATTTAATTAAATTTCCCCCACCCCCTACACAGCTACGTGTGTATCCTACAGAAAATGTTTTGTTTTGTAAAGCCATTTGACTTCTCTGAATTTAATCACTACTGTTTGTTTCAAGACTTTCGCATACTCGCAGCCACCTGCGAACGTCACTGTAAAATCCATATTGGCATGCCTCCAGGTCTTGAGAACCAGTGTGACAAAGTTTGGGGGACATATAAATAAGTAAACCCCTAACCTGTTTTAGTGCAGTGTGATTTCCTACCTTGCAGAAATGTTATTTTGTCATTTTCACTTCCTGATTTTTGCCTGTAATCCTGTAAAAAGCACCCATATTTGAGTTGCATGGATTAACCACCCATTATTATTTGCAGCAGAACCCACTCTTTCCAAAGATAGATTTTTTTAAACGCCTTGCGGGCTAGATCAAAGGACCTGGCGGGCCGCGTCTGGCCCATGGGCCATAGTTTGCACACCCCTGGCATACACACTCTTTCCACATGAGGTCTGGCATTGTCCAGCACCATGAGGAACCCAAGGCCCACTGCACCAGTGTATGATCTCACGATGGATATGAGGATATCATCCCGGTACCTAACAGAAGTACGCAGACCATCGCTGACCGACTAACAAACAAATCATGCTGAAATGTTGCAGGCAGCATAACGTCCACCACGGCATCTCCAGACTCACATATGTCTCACATGCTCAGTGTGCTAAGTCACTGCCTTGCAGGACAAAACTACGCCATGATAGTCAGCAGTTCCAGCCTGACTATGGCTTCTCTGACTTCGCCCAAACCTCCAGCACGAGGCAGTGCAAATTAGCATTGTGCTTTTGGGCTAGATTAGACAGATTATCCACCTTTCCACATAGCTGTCCAGCCACCCTGTGTGCAGATCGGGTGCTTGTAAATTAATTTGCATAAGTATAGTGTAATCATCCTGTACATGAGCTGAATAAAGGCTTCTGTGTTGGATAAGCCGTGCGAAATGAATCGTCCGGCTTGGCGAAATGTGGTTGGATGAACCATGTGAGCGCCCTTCACTGTCTAGCATCTGTCACGGGGGGGGGGGTTGTGGAGCTGCAAATGTAGAAGGGTTAGTGGGGTAAAACCACACAAGAACAATTGGGAGGGGAGAAAAATTTGGAACATAATAATAAAAACAAGTTAGAACATGCTCAGTGTGAACCTGCTTTCATCTGTGAAGAGAACAAGGTCCCAATGGCAGACCTGCCAACTCTGGTGTTCTTTGGCAAATGCTAATCAAGCTGGGCTGTAAGCACAGGTCCCACTAGGAGAAGTGGGGCCCTCATGCCACCCTCATGGAGTCTGTTTATGACAGTTTGAAACATGCACACCAGTAGCCCACTGGAGATACTTTTGTAGGGCTCTGGGAGTGCTCCTACTGTTCCTCCTCACACAAAAGGGGCAGAAACTGGTCCTGCTGCTGGCTTGATACACTTCCACAACCCTATCCAGGTCTCCTCCTGTAACAGCCTGTCTCCTGGTATCTCCTCCATGCTCTTGAGACTGTACTGGAAGACAGCAAACCTTGCGACAGCACATATGGATGTGCCATCCTGGAGGAGCTGGACTACCTGTGAAAACTGAATGGGCTGCAGATACAGCCTCATGCTACCAGTAGTAACAAGGACACTAGCAAAATGCTAAACTGAAGACTCAATCAGAAATGATAAGTAGAGAGCAATTGTCTGTGTCCAACACCTGCAAAACATTCCCCTTTTGGGGGTTGTCTTGCTGTTGCCTCTCCAGTGTACCTGTTGTCACTTTGATTTGCACCAAAACACGTGACATTGATTCATAATCGCTTATGCTTCCTCAAAACAGGTGACATTGATTCATAATCGCTTATGCTTCCTAACTGGACTGATTGATATTCCTGAATCCGTATTACTGACTTAGTGTCATGCTGTGATGATTGAGTGTTCCCTTAATCTTTTTGAGCAGTGTATTTTGATGAAATCATAAACAATTTTCAACATACGTATATCTCCATCTTTCTGTACAGGCCATAGTTAAGCAACAAGTTGTGTGTCATGCGGATACGATGCGGCTTCATGGGGTGCCCTTGGCCGTAGTAGTAATTACCAACATCACCTATGAACGGAAGGAGGTACAATGTGATCATCAACACAGACATTAAATAATTAAATCATTGTAAGTACTTGGAATGTGAAACTGACTCTAAATGCAACAACGCGGTTTGAATAATGGCAACAGCTCGCATGACCATGAGTTGGACGCCACTAATCAACCAATCTCAATGCAATATTTCGTTTTGTGGATGCTTCTTCCTGGTACAGTAGCGAAGTAATTTGTGTATTTGTTTAATTCGATATGTCCATTAAAGAGCATCGTTAACCTTATCGTCCAATATTTACATATCTGGTCTAATAATTCTAATAAAAAGCCCAGTAAGCTAGTTAGGTTATTTTTGTTAATAAGAGATAGATACAGCTAGATAACTAGCTGCGTGACGGCAAGCTTCTATGGCTAACAAATGGCTGGAAAACTAACGTAAGTTTGCTAATCATGTACCACTAGTGTATGCATTAGGAATACAATTTTTTACAGAATACAGAAGTAGTTGAGTATCTCTCAGCTCTTTTATCCTGATGACTACAGACGATTTACAACGAGTTACGACCCTCACTAAATAAAAGCTCGCGGACGCGTTTACTAGCTACTGTCGTACTTGATTCACTGAAATGTTCACCCTTTGTCCTAAGATACCACATTTGCAAATAGAAAACGTAAAAAAGTATTAGCAATGTAGATTGATGTTAGTACACGTTGAAGTATTGCAAAAAGTGAACATTTTCTACAGAGCATGGACGATGTGGGCTTGCTACACAATATGCAAATGCCTCGCCTGTGCACAAAGCCCACTAGCTTAGCTTGAGATGCTGATGCACGAGACGACTTGCACATTTGACCAAAGCTAACGAGTACATTAGCTTGCTAGTTTGGGTTAGCTGGCTACTTTGACCACTAACTGGACTATTTGCTCAAATTTAACAAAGCACGTTCAACAAATTACTGAATGCACACCAGTATTACCAGCTACTTACCATCATAATAGTAGCAAACTTTTTTCTTTGTTCCTTGAGAACTCAGCGCCATTTTAAATTATTTCAATTTTACTAGCTAGCTAGTACACACAGACTAGCTAGCTACTGACAGTGGGCGAGAAGCAGCGGCACCTCAACCAATCAAATAGTAGATTACAATCTAGAGGGCGTTGCAGACATCACGCCCACAACGACCAATGTGTTTGTTTGAGGTACAACCTTTACTTTTGCTTACTTTTTATTGGAAATAACATTTTGATATTTTATACGCATTTTGTATCTGAAGCATCAATGGAAAAAAACAGGTAAATAAACCTAGTAGGATACACTTGTGATTTTGTAAGATAATCATTAGTTTTTCACTGCAACCCCCTCACAGTTCGCTCTCTTACTAATATCTTCCTTCTGCTAAATCGTACTCCATTGTGTCTAATGACTATTCTTCTCTCTCACCACATCAAATTACACTTTATTGTCCCCTTTCTTTTCAGTTGAAAAGTCCCTCTCATTCGAAAATGATTATCTCTCCTCGTAGTCATAGATCTATGCGTCTGACAGCGTACATTATTGATCTTCCTCTCCCATTTTCCAGGTCTGGGTGTCCGAGTCTCTCCAGAAAATAAAATTACAAAAAAATTGAGAACATATAAAATAACATCAGTGACTTGTTACACCTTTGGAACTTGTCACACACAAATGTCGCACTAAATGTATACTATTTGTTCACATACAACAAATTACTAGATTCTTAGACATAAATCAAAGGATCGTAACAAGCAGGGACCATATTTCATGTGTCAAAGTTAATGTTCGTCATGTCCCTGCTTGCCTGCACTATTGTCTTTCTGTCTTATCAGGGCTGTTCCTGGTACTGGCCCTCTGTAGCGGTGAAGAAATCCTCCAGAACACTCCTCAGGTACTCAAACGTTGGGCGGTTCTCTGGATTGTCCTTCCAGCACAGGTGCATTATATTGTACAGATCCTCAGGGCAGTTATCAGGTCGGGGCATCCGGTAACCTCGTTCCAGATTCTGAATCACCTCTGGGTTAGACATGCCTGACAATAGGAGAAGACAACATGTGGATAGAGTCTTGCTCATACTGCAGGTAAAAATGTTGTGTCTTGTTGGATCTTTTGTGTAAAAAGCATTTTGTTTTTAGTATGACTCTATCCTGGTGCTATTGCTAGGTAATTTAGTGTCAGCAGTCTACCTGGATATGGGATACGGCCATATGTCACAATCTCTGTTAGGAGGATTCCAAAAGACCAAACATCGGACTTGATGGAGAAGGTTCCAAAGTTTATAGCTTCAGGTGCTGTCCATTTAATGGGGAATTTGGCTCCTGAAAAGGAAAAATAAAATATGTTTCATGGTTGTTATTTGGTCACCTAATTTATTCTACATTAACACTTGGTGGAGCTACAGCCCAGATAGTGTGCTTAGCAGAAATCATGCAGAACATTCAAGCACATGTTTTTTATGCAAGTGTACAGAGAAGTAATTGTACCCTCTCTGGCAGTGTACTCATTGTCCTCGATCAGTCTTGCAAGTCCAAAGTCAGCGATCTTACAGATGAGCTCCTCATTAACCAGGATGTTCGCTGCTCGCAGGTCCCGATGTATGTAGTTCTTTGATTCAATATAGGCCATTCCATCAGCCACCTACAGGAGGCAGTACAACATAGAGATAAGGAGCCAAACATCTGCTCTGTACTTCCATACCTTCCTGTCAAATAAAGCAAATGCTTGAAACAATGTGAATAAAAAAGCCAAATGTGTTCATTAGAGACAGACTGGCGGAGGGAAGCAACTGTGAATGGGAGGGGGTCCTGCCTTCCCAGGTCATCTCCTTTTACACCATGTCTGTGCTCCACCTAGTTGTCACTAGCAGGTTATGACCCCCTGACAGCCAGCTCTTTTTCCTGCTCAGCTGGGCTCTATCTATTGGTCTCTACTTTTATGTTTCTCTGTAATGGTGTTGAAATTGCAGTGCACCAAACAGTATAAAAGAGAATTATCCAATGTACACTAAGGTAAGGTAAAGATAGGGCTAGGAGTTCTTCAGTAACACCTGACTTTTCCACATAAAGAAGGCTGCAGTTAACTATATAATACTTTATTTCTTAATATTAATTATATTAGATATTTTAGTTAACAATAGTATCCTGTATATTATCCCTAAATCATGTAGTTCTTACTAAATAATTGTGTAGTATCCTGTATAATACTGTACCACACTGTGTCCCTCAAAGAGAGTGTATGATTATTTTAAGTAAAAACAGAAGATAACAAAATGTGTGAGGTTTTTTCCTGCAAAAACAGCACAGTGACAACTAGAGTATGCAGCTATGTTATACACATAACATGGAGAGATGTGTTTTTAAATCTATTGTGACAGTCTATACTGTAGTAAATATATACAGAAAAACAACTATTTAGAGCAAAATATAAAATCATATTTTTTATATAATTATGTTACATATTTCCTAGAAGTGAAATGATAGAAATTCTAGTATGATAAATTGTAGTATGTTTAGTATGGAGAGTAAGGCATCTTAGCGCAGGTTGTGGAGGCAATTATGCAATCTCATCACACCGAAAACAATAGATAAAATGTTTTGATGCTTTCGTTAAAAGACCCGGGGCTAGTGGAAAAAAACCCAGGGCTTAAGCTATGGCCCAATGAAGTCACTGGTTTTAAAACACAGCGGTAAAACTTAATGAGATTTTCTGTGGTAGCAATGGATGTGTTTTACAAAACACTATGCTCTTCTCAGGTTCAGTATGTTTGTGTGTGTTTATGGGAGGATTGGTGCACATTTCACACATACAAGTCTTGCAGATAGGCATCATGTAGTCTAAGGCCCGTGGCAGAACCTGAGATGTGCGTTTGATGTATGAACTTCACCTTATCGTGTACCGTTTCAGAACCAGAGATCTCAATTTTCACTGAACTGTATCTAGGGGTCATGGCGTTTATTACGTCACATAAAAAGCAGCATATAACAATATTTTAACCCGGAAGAAGCCCTAACCATACAGGAACCCTAACACTAACCCCAACTTTCTACCCTAACGTTCAGCTCTAAAATGGAAGCATATCTCGATAGATCGAGACACTCAACCTAATTAGCTGTTGGGCTAGAGTCCTCCCCCCCCCCGTTTGTCTCCCATCCCAATTGGTCTTGTCCAAATCCCACTGACCCCTGACCGCAGCTCCTCAACCCCTTGGACAGATGCGAGATGGTAAGGGGCTCTCACATGGTTCATCCAACCACATGTCGCCAAGCTGGCCAATTCTTTTCACACTGCTCATCCAACACAGAAGCCTTTAGTCAGACCATGCATGGGACGATTATGCTCACAAACTACACTAAGGGCTAGAGCCCTCTTTTACAGGAACCTTTTGAATTCTAAATGAATCAATTGAGTCTTTTATTATTCAGGTTTACAGCAAAGTATGGTGCTGAATGCCATCAGTGGCGCTCAGGAATATTCTCAATAGGAAATTACTGTATTTTCTACTATACCCTAAGAAGAGTTAGGCTAGATCTTTTCTGTTAAAGTTCTTAGAGTTCATCTCTCTTTAACCTAATTATTACACCTCCATATAGCTCAATTCCATCTAGTGAAAGTGATATAAATTATTCATAATATTATGGTCGACAAAACGACATGTTGCTCCAACGTTCTCCTTCTTTTGGCAGTTTTTGTCCACACCTTTAACGGTACCATCAAAAATAAGTTATTTTAACCCTGCACTTTGTAACTTTGTTGTTTCTGTTTTAGGACTATGAAACGCTAGGAACCAGCATATTGGAGCCAGTGATAGAAAACGTAAACTTAGAAAGAAATAGAGGCTTAAACAGCAATAGAACTCATTTTTGGATCATGTGAGTTTTTATTGCATGTGTGAATTAGGTATGGTGAATGGAGTATATCTCACAGATAATGAAGGTCCCACGTTGCTAACACACTTGAGTGGGAGAGTGCCTCTGAGGAGACACATTTGTGTTAATGTATTTAGACCTGGGGTGTTAATGTCAGTAAATCTCTAAAACAGGGATTCTATTGTATAGGGAGATTAGTGTAATCTGCATAATAGCAAGTTATTGTCGACAACAACCATACTGTTACAACAGGCAGTGAAAAGAAAATGGTGGGAAGTGGGAGACAATTTGTGAAACAGACAATAAAAGATGTTGGTACTATGAGGTATTATCTGTGAAAATAATAATTCTGTCATAGTTTGATTCATTATACATTTCTGTAGCCATTTTATTAATATATTTCTTTAATAAACATATCATGCTTTTACTACAGGTCATTACAATTGAGAGAAAATATGTTTTAAATATGAAAAGCCAATAGTATTCAAAAAGATCATAATTCTTTTCATATTTTAAACATGACCTTCTAAACCACAGGTGTCAAACCAGTTCCACGGAGGGCCGAGTGTATGCTGGTTTTTGGTCTTTCCTTTCAATTAGAGCCCAATTAAGACGTAGACTGCCAGGTGAGGGGAGATCCTAACCAATTAGTGACATTCAATTATTCAGGTACAAGGTAAAAGCGATAACCTGCAGACACTAGGCCCTTTGTGGATCTGGTTTGACACCCCTGTTCTAAACCCAGTGTCTAAACAAATAGGTCTATTCAGATTGAAGTCAATAGCAGGTTACTTGCCTGAGAGGACATATCTATGAGGGTGTGGATGGGTAACATGGATCCCTCAGGGCTCTTGAGAAAATCCACCAGAGCGCCTGTAAAACAATTTGTCTGATTAAGGTATTCAACTGACAGACACATTTCCACCTTAAATCTTTATTGAGAAGCATACTGTAACAGCAATATACGGTAGTTCTACAGGAATTTATATCTATATTTATATATTACTGTATACAGACAAATAGTATAGCTGTGGAAAAAAAGAGATGATTGAAAAGTCATCAGTGTCTATTGGTAAGCATGTGTTTGGGTAAAATTAACATTTCTGTAATATTTCATAAGATTTACATACTGAAAATGACAACTGGTCAAAATAACAAAAAAGAACAATGGGGTTATGTGGTATTGAGATGCGATGGGGCCCTATCACCATCAGACAAACGCATGTCAGCAGCATTTGGCCCAGTGCTGCTCAAACATGAAACAGGGTCCACATGGCGGAGTGGGCTAAAGGCATAAATGAACTGCTTTCGGGTAGCCGCATCCACTTCTGGGAAGGCCACGCCCATTCCAAGCACGGAAACGGATACTCGGAGCATCCATAGTTTCTATAACGATGCCCTGCATGGTACCTTGCGTGGAGTGCAGCTGACACATCCTCCATGTGTTTCGGCCAAGGCCTCTTTCACACATTCGCGGTGAAATCGCTTGCCAGCAATGAAAACGGGAACCAGCTGAAACCATTTAGCCGTTTTGTTTTTGCCATCAGTGTCTTACTTTTAACGAGCAGCCCCAAATATAACAGCCCAACACTAAGAGTGCAGATTTGATACAAACAACCCACCACCGAAACAAGTAGCAGTTCACAAACAAAAGCTCCCATAACCCCTTATATATATATATATATATATATATATATATATGAGCTATAACTTGAGTTGATGGCTTAGCTAACCTACTGTATGCTTCACCTTGGAAATCATGTTAGCGTTTGTAACACTGCCAAACGTCATTGATACTGATGGCATTAGTGCAGAAAACATCGAAACAATCATACAATGTGTCAACATAACCGACTGCAATATCATGCTAGCTTTTCATTAGTGCAGAAAACATCAAAACAATCATACAATGTGTCACCATAACCGGCTGCGATATCATGCTAGCTTTTCATTAGTGCAGAAAAAAATCTAAACAATCATACAATGTGTCAACATAACCGACTGCAATATCCTGCTAGCTTTTCATTAGTGCAGAAAAAATCAAAACAATCATACGATGTGTCAACATAACCGACTGCGATATCCTGCTATCTTTTCATTAGTGCAAAAAAAATCAAAACAATCATACAATGTGTCAACATAACCAATTGCGATATCATGCTAGCTTTTCATTCGGTCTTTAACGTCATGTGGGATCCATGTATAGTATTATTACCTACAAGCATTTCTATTGTTTTTCCGTTATGCTCTGATTTGCATCCCCTGACCGAGGAGAGAAAAAAATAGACAACTTCTCTTCCCTGCGGCAAGAATAATAATAATAATAATTCGTTCAGCTTATATAGCGCTTTTCAAGAACCCAAAGCGCTTTACACAGTGAGGGGGAAAGCCCACCTCATCCACCACCAAGAAGCGGCGCTTGAAACCTTTTTTGAATAGCAGTCAATGGGATGCTTCCGATTTCAACAACGGCAGTGCCGTGAATGTGTGAATGAGGCCATAGTTGGTGCCTTGCAGGACAAAATACATCACAGTCAATGGTTTGAGCCTGACTATGGCTTCTCCGACATTCCCCAGAAGCCCCAGCAAGAGGCAGCACAAATTGGCATAGCGTTGCCCACTCTCTAGTTGGGATAGATAAGTCGGATTATGTACCTTGCCACATCACTCTCTAGCGAATCCTTGTGTGCAGATCAGGCACCTGTAAATTAAATTATGGAAGTATAGTTGGTGAGTGTAATCATCTTGTACATGAACTGACTAAAGTCTTCAGTGATGGATGAAAAGAATTGGTCTGCTTGGTAACATGGTTGGATGAAACATCCCCCTTCTGTCCAGGGTGTTGCGGAGTTGCCAACAAGGCAGGGTCAGTGGGAGTTGGACAAGACCGATTGGGAGGGGAGAAAAATAGGGGGAAAAAATAATAGAGGTAGCAATTTCCACTGTTCATTCCAAGCCATTTGCATGAGGGGCACCAAGCCAAAACAACAAATACCAGTGGTTTGTTAAAAAATACTATATGAATATTGGGATAAGCAAAGCAATTTCAGGAGGAAATCCTTTTTTTCAACAAGTGTATTGGGAGGTTTCTCCCAAATGTAACAAAATAATTAATGATACAGCAATCAAATACAAACTGGACTCAAATAGCTGACCTAGAACCCACAATATATGTTAGCAAAAAAATAAATAAAAGGCACTTTAAGGAAGTGGGTTCACCACCATTCCGTCTGATGCATTAGGCCTCTTTTCACCCGGCCATGTCTCTCTGCATTGTGTTTGAATAAATCAGAACAATACCACAAGACATCAGCCTGCCAAGGCTAGCAGCAGGAACTACCTTATAAAATGACGGTTTCAAGAACCGTGTGCAACCAGGTCCTGTGGCATGTTAGTCAAAAAGGACTCCTTTGATGTTTGTGTGCTGAAATTACAGAAAGCCAAGGCCACACCTTCTACTTTCCAGTTGTATTGTCTTCAGTGATAAAAACAAGGAACAAATTGTGCCATGGAAACATCAAGCCTTCCTTTGGGGTGACAACAGAGGCAACGCTTGTGTCTGTGCACACGTGAGCCACAAACAAAGCCATGGCTCTGTGAATATGAAAGCATATTCAGCCACTGTTGGCCCCTTAAACGACAACACAATGACCACCCATTCACTGGCCTAGTGGGTCTGAAGCTGTTGTGGAGCCACACACAACATCTTTCAATGTGATTTGTTCTTGTGGCTCAAATGATAGATTTTCTAAAAGTCAAATACAACCTTTAAGGGCAATGTGAATTGATAAGGTATCCCGGTTTTCACGCACTTGAAAGTGACATAGATTGTGCCCGAGGCTATTAAGGAGATCATATCAAAATATGGCGGTATTCTATTAAGTTAGGTTTTCAATGTCTGACAATATCTGTTAGGTGCATTGCAACCATGGTGTAACCATAGTGACAATTTATTGGTCTGGCTTCACTTTGCTACCCTTTTACAGGCAGTCTGTCTGTTTGTATTGTAAAGAATGACTAGTCAACCGACAGTGTCTGAAAACCCTTGTCTGTCTGGGGGACTGGCCAGGGAAGAAGGTGGGGCTGTATTTGCTGACACTGGAATTGAGCCATACGCCCATGGGGGGTCAACACAGGTCCTGCCACTAAACAATGAGACGGTGAATCACAACCCTTCTGTTTGACATCTTTCTTTTCCAGTCTGTACAAACTTCCCTTCGGTGTTGACATCTGAGGCCCAGGCCATTGGAGGAAAGAGGATTCACGTCTTCTGATTTTGTTTTTTAGCAAAGGAAAGTGCAACAGGGTCACAGAAATAGGCAGAAGATACATTCTTAAGGTTGTTCATTCTATTAGGAGATGTAAAGACTAGGGCTCTGCTTGTGCCGCATTCCTGGCAGTCACATGTTCCACAGAGGAAGTGTTCCTTTGAATAACATTTAAGCTATATCTAGCGATAATGATCTAGATATTGAACACACAACATGACAACTCATGCACCTTTGAAAATTCTGTTTGGATAATTTGGCAGTCAGTGGGCTGGATTATGTCTTTGAATAGAACATTTGTTGTAAATCCACTCAGCTGCTAACTCCAGTAACTCCTTTTGTTCTTTGCACTGAAGCAAACCAACAGTTTAACATGTTTTATCATGAATGCGAATGACGATATCCTGGCTGAAACACTTGCAGCTCCAGGTGTTTGTCTAGAATTTCCCTTGATGACTGTATATTAGCTATTCCCCCTTTCAGGATGTTTACTGGAAATCATCTATACTGTGAAACACAGACGTAGGCCGGCAGAGCGTCTCTCATGGAGACGTGTGGAGTAGAAGTGGACAGAGTAGGATGAGGGTTACTGACTTTTAGTGAAGTGAAATAGCCTAACCCTGACTGTTAGCATACAACCGTGTAATTGTAGAAGGTGAGACCCACCGTTCTCCATGTACTCTGTGACTATGTATATGGGCTCCTGGGTCACCACAGCGAAGAGGCGAACTAGGCGTGCGTGGGTCAGCGTCTTCATCAGGTTTGCCTCATCCAGGAAGGCGGACATGGACATTGTGCCAGCCTTTAGGTTCTTTATGGCCACTCTCCTGTTGTTGTTGTAGAGACCTGCAGCAGACGGAGGAGCCGTTAGTAGGTGTACTGTCAGTGCAAAATCCTATAGTATGTACATTGTGTATGACAAAGTCATCTGAGGACATGCAAGTTCACAATTGGTCACCTGGTGTAAATAGTGGAGTTATAATTTTTTTAAGTGAATGAACTTTATTTCTTGCTTGAAAGAAAGGAATAGTGATTATCTATTTCCAATCGGACATGCATCAATAACGTTAATCAGCTACTGCTTGTTTAGTACAAGTTGAGGCGAATAGTTGCCGAACTTGGAATTTTTTTAATTTTTTTATTTAACCTTTATTTAACCAGGTAAGTTGACTAAGAACAATTTCTTATTTACAGCAACGACCTGGGAGCAATTAGGGTAAAGTGTCTTTTGCCCAAGGACACAACAACATTTGGCTTAGTCGGGAATCGAACTGGCAACCTTCTGACTACAAGTCTGACTCCCTACCCACTGAGCCATCTGCGCCGAACTTGGATGCAGGAGGAGATAAAAATTTCCAAACAGGCACTGAGTTAACCAATAACCTTAATAGACTTTTTAACAGCAAAACAGAGGGTTATTTTGAATTCGTCATAGTTTTTTCACACAGATTTAGGAAAGGAACATCTCCGTTCCAGTGAAATATGAATGGATATTAAAAAATCACACCCGCAGGCATTCTTACCATTAAAATGCTTGTGTTACTTGTATGCTTGATTTCAGGGTCACTGAGGAAAGCAACAGCACGTTTGTCACCACCTAACAAGTGCTCGAGTGAGAGATTTGGCCATGGCCTCTTATGAGTTGCGAGATCTGCAGCCTAGGACGTTAGCTGGCTCTTGCATAAGGCTGTAACACCTGACAACCCCATAGGTCCTACTAGCTCAAACAAGTCCTGCAGTCATGGTGGTATTTAGGAAATTACAGATAACACAGAGCTAATGCCCAAACTAAAGCTGTTCTGGCACAGAGAGAGAGAGACCCAAGGTCAGAATTAGCAACTACGTGTTTTTTTATCCAGGGCCATTTATTCTAACCAACACAACCATTTGTGGTGTAAAAGTGGCAACCACTGTGGGTAGCTCAGGACTGAATCAGTGTTGTACTCATGCTCACTCATCCACAACAAACACTCATGCCCCTTAATTTCCTAATACATTCCAGACTTCTCACTCTCTCTGGCAACCTCAGTCTCTCTGTTCTTCTCCCTTTCACACCCAAAACACACACACACAAATATACAGACTCCACGACTCACCCATCCAGACTTCTCCAAACTGCCCAGCGCCGAGCCTACGCTCCATTTTGAGGGACTCTCTGGGGATCTCCCATTCGTCCTGCCACCAGGGTTTCTGGGGCATACGGGACTGGCAGGGCTTCACCAGTTTGGTGCACAGCCCGTCTGACTCACCTGCGGACAAACACAACACGAGCAGGGCTATTTTGAGACAAATGTACCGCACGGACAGGATGGTAATGATTCCAGGTCCAGTTTGGCTCAATGTGTTCTGAGTGGGGTACAGGAAGTGACTCGTTACACCTACGCGAGTGATGCTGGACAAGTTCTGTCAGAGAGTTGAAAGATATTTTTGGGGTGATGTAGAAACCACCCGTGTCCAAGTTTCGGATCTTGTAGTGTTTGACCATGTCTCCTGTGTTCGGATCCAAGTCTCTGACAGACAATGAGTAGGAGCCTTTGCTGGACTCGCTTTCTCGGATCAGGAAGGAGCCCTGCGTGTTCCCCGGGGCTAGCAGGAACCTCATGGCATCATTTCTGGAGAGGTTCTTGAAAAACCATCTGAAGAGTAAAAAAGCAGACATAGAGCTTCAGACTTTACCACATCCTTGAGGGGCGTTGAGTTTAAGGAGATGGTGTTGTGGTTAAGTCAGATGGTGTTGAGTGATGTATACATATGTGTGCTTCCTGCGTGGCTTCATATAAAATAAATACAGTTATTGCAGTTTGAATGGAACTTAACTGAACCGACTTACGTTTCCATTTCCATGGAGTTCATGGGAGCCACAAAGTTATATGGGATGTAGCCCTTTTTGCCTGTGATGAGTGACTCTGCCAAGTACCATTCTTCGTCATCCCTGGACAGCAAACATAACCACAATGACTACATATAGCAATTATGCTATTATAACCAATGTATATACCATAGAAATAGAATAAATAGAAAGGCCATTCCAATTCAAATCAATGTAGCAGAATGGTCAGAGCGACCATTGCAAAGATCTAGCAGCCTATTTCAGCATTAAACTGATTTGCGTGTTGTCACCGTGACAACTAATAACACTCGCCATTTTGTTATTTACTAATCGAATGACCACGCCATGCAGTTCAATGGCCTTACTATCCATTCTATTTCTATGGTATATACTGTAGCTTACTAGCTCACACTTACCAAGCACTGCAATGTCAAGCAACATCAACCAACTATATACGTTTGCACTACTTCAACATATACCACTTCCTCTAAATAAATGGTATCTTACATCAGTCTCTGAATGAATCTAATGATTTAATACACTTGTTGAAATTGTAATAAAGTTGTGTAAATGTTTTATTCTCTTAACTACTCACTTGAACTGAATAAGCCAATAGAATATTTTTTCACATTTAATAAAATAATCTATAATGTGATTCATTTTATTTTATCATAATATTTTCAAATATTACTGTGACTAAGAAAATGGTTTGATTTCTGAAAATTCTCTCTTTTTCTTTACACGCAGTCATTAGTCTATGCATGACATTTGCAACTTTAGAGCTGTAGGTTTGATAAGTTGCTCCAGATAAGAACAGAAACTAAATTGCTAAGATGTAGAAATGTAAATGCTACCACTTCAGCAATCGACATGTACAAAAAAGACAATATACACCTTTACCTACTGTAGCCAAAAAAGACAATACACACCTTTACCTACTGTAGCCAAAAAAGACAATATACACCTTTACCTACTGTAGCCAAAAAAGACAATATACACCTTTACCTACTGTAGCCAAAAAAGACAATACACACCTTTACCTACTGTAGCCAAAAAAGACAATATACACCTTTACCTACTGTAGCCAAAAAAGACAATATACACCTTTACCTACTGTAGCCAAAAAAGACAATATACACCTTTACCTACTGTAGCCAAAAAAGACAATACACACCTTTACCTACTGTAGCCAAAAAAGACAATACACACCTTTACCTACTGTAGCCTAACATTAGTTTTGATATATGTACACTTACAAGTAGGCGCGTACATCTTAGAGTACATTTATAGAGATAGCATTCTTTTCTAAGGTTTGTGAGGTCAAAAGGAATGTTATTTACCCATCCAAATTTAAACAATGTTGCTGTTTCCCCATACTTTGTATACGTGATCTCTGTGGTGAATTAATACTAAATGAAAAACTCAAAGAAGAAATGATGATGTTCAAATAAAAATGAATGACATTTTCTTGTAGACTGATGTTGAATGTTCTTTTTACTGTAAGCTTTACCACTGTAGCCATTCAATATTTGGAAACTACAACCAGCAATATTGTTTATATGTTTATGGGAAATAATGTGTTTCCAAATACCTTCCCCAAACATAAAATCAGATAGATGGGGCAAGTATGATCTATTATTTTGTGAATGTGGTCAATTGCACTGAATACATTTACCGGTAGTAGGATTGTGTGACCCTAAAATGATCAGAGGCTTCCCTACAAACTCATGTAATTTTGTAACCCATTTTGTAACCAAGACA
Source organism: Umbra pygmaea (assembly GCA_016801145.1). Lineage (NCBI taxonomy): Eukaryota > Metazoa > Chordata > Actinopteri > Esociformes > Umbridae > Umbra > Umbra pygmaea. The sequence goes on from JACXGM010000866.1 coordinate 29,925, forward strand.
CATTTTGTAACCTTTCGTAGATTGAGACAAGAACTTTACAGTCCTGCATTATAACCTGACAGGCTTAACCACTATAACTATAAGTGAACAAATCCTAGCCTAAACCTATAAAGGCTAATCACATCATTTCTACTGAGCTAACTAATGGAATGATTTGAAAATGGTCGTCCCATCTTTTTGCAAATTCAAATATGTGTAAATTAGGGTTTCCATACGGCACATGGATTAAGACATTTGAACGTAGCCAAAAACATTTATCAATTGATCTTTGATTGATGTACCGTTTATATATAGGCATATATCAATTATTATTTCTAGAAAGTAAGAGTCCAGCTATTAATATATTATAATATAATTCTATGTTATTATATGTTAACTTAGTGGGCCTCAACTGTAACATTCTATTAGCTCGAGAGGTTGGTTATTTATTAGTCCTGTAACATATTTTAATTGGCCTACAGGTTAGGGTAATCTGTTGTTTCTTTACTGTAATATAAATTTGGCATACATGGTATGGTATCTACTGTAAGTTGATAGTACAAAATTGTGGTTTTGTAGTGAATTTAAGTGCAGCTTGTAATAGGACACAGCCGTCCTTCTCCCCAAGATAATTTGTAGTTTAACTGGGTGTGCTCATATAGTCTACAGTCATTTAAATATATTTAATAAGGGGATAATAATACTGTTATAATCAATGTACATTTCATTAGGTAGGTAGGCCTAGGTGTTTGAATAGCTAAACTCCTGACTCGAGGCCACACAAGATGTTTGCCTAAGCTGTACAGTAGCGTACTCTAATAGATTTCAGTGCTGACTGACACAGCTGAAACCTTTGGTTTTGTCGCAGTGAGAGGGACATATAAAGAGAGAAATAAGGACCTTTTCTGCAAATAAACATTAATTTACCCGTTTGGATGACGTTGGTCCCTCACTGTACCTTCTCAACAAGCATTCACTTGAAAAAACCCACTTAAAAAAACCCACTTAATCACCCACGTTTTACCCATGCTATATCATTCAAATTAATTTATTATTCGTTATTGTAAGCGTTACACGTGCCCACGACCTTCCCCTTTTCTTACTTATCCAGGATCTTCAGCTTGTCCCCCTTTTCAAACCCCAGGTCCTCATTGTGGTTGGGTTCATAACTGTACAGGGCAACAACCAGGTTATCTGTACACAGAGAGCATGAATGACGAATCATAAACAACATGATCAGGTTTCACCCACAACAGCAAGAATCAACAGGTTTTGACCCACAAGAACCTACCCGGTAGAGGGGATGATGGGGGTGAGTGGTTGGATGGATAAGGGATGAGATGATCTGTGTACTGATACTGAAAGGTAAAAAGCAGTGGTCAGTAATACAAATTAATCGATAATTTATTATATAATTGGATTTCATCTTAACATTATCTAAATTAAAAGAAGGTAGTTAGCTACTGAAACCCACTAAAGCTCCTTTAAGTTTACGTTGAGCTGGCAAACTGTGCTACAACACCATGGCAGTAGCCTGTGTTATTTTCCTTTCTAACCGACTAGGACGTTGAGCAGAACATTTGGTGAACGTTTACACTCCCAATTAATTGTGAACACAAAAGACAGCTTCCCCCCTAAATGGTGTAACTTGCCAATTCCCAAGCACTGACTTGCACAAAAACCCTTCAGGAAATTGTGTGTGATATAGATCAACATTATATAGATATGGATATGTCAATGTAGATGCTTGTGTTTTTTGTGTTAGACCATGTAAACAATATCACACCCCGTTCCTCACATTCCCAGTCTTCTCTGGATACTAGGTCGATGTCCACACCAAACGCCCAAACACACCAAAAGCACCAAACGCACCAAACACCCAAACACTGCAAACACCCAAACACAGCAAACACACTCACTTGGTTACCCGACTGGGGGGGTATCGGGCAGTTGCATTGTTCACACACTTCATCAATGTTCTCTATCCAGTCGTCATCATAATCTGAACTAATGTTGCATCCCATTTTACCTAAAACATTCAAGAGATTGCATGAGATTATTTCAATATATGAATGGAAAAAATAAAAATATGATTAACATGTACGAGTGCTTGATGAAACAAAACAGTTGGTGAGTGCCTTATTCTTCAACTTGTCTCCGAAGGGAGTTGGGGATCTGGATAGCTGCAGCTTATTTTAATATCCTTTTCAAAAAAGTACTTTGGATTTAAACTCAAATCAATCAAGAGTGTACATAAACCGCGTCATTTAATAATAAGCACAACATGTACATCCTGTAAATATCTGATATCCCTAAAATCCCCAGACTTCCGTCCTGATATGAGTAAATCACCAAAGGCTAAATTTAAAGTAATAATGTTGACCGAACTAAAGCATGCAGGGGACAGAGAAGGGATCCAGAGACCATGTAGTTTCCTGGGATATAACAGGCTCAATATAGCAACAGATACAGTGCCTTGCGAAAGTATTCGGCCCCCTTGAACTTTTTCGACCTTTTGCCACATTTCAGGCTTCAAACATAAAGATATGAAACTGTAATTTTTTGTGAAGAATCATCAACAAGTGGGACACAATCATGAAGTGATTATTTATTGGATATTTCAAACTTTTTAAATTTATTGGATATTTCAAACTTTTTTAACAAATAAAAAACTGAAAAATTGGGCGTGCAAAATTATTTAGCCCCCTTAAGTTAATACTTTGTAGCGCCACCTTTTGCTGTGATTACAGCTGTAAGTTGCTTGGGGTATGTCTCTATCAGTTTTGCACATCGAGAGACTGACATTTTTGCCCATTCCTCCTTGCAAAAAACAGCTCGAGCTCAGTGAGGTTGGATGGAGAGCGTTTGTGAACAGCAGTTTTCAGTTCTTGTTGGAAGACAAATCTCCGTCCCAGTCTCAGGTCTTTTGCAGACTCCATCAGGTTTTCTTCCAGAATGGTCCTGTATTTGGCTCCATCCATCTTCCCATCAATTTTAGCCATCTTCTTTGTCCCTGCTGAAGAAAAGCAGGCCCAAACCATGATGGTGCCACCACCATGTTTGACAGTGGGGATGGTGTGTTCAGGGTGATGAGCTGTGTTGCTTTTACGCCAAACATAACATTTTGCAATCTGACCAGAGCACCTTCTTCCACATGTTTGGTGTGTCTCCCAGGTGGCTTGTGGCAAACTTTAAATGACACTTTTTATGGATATCTTTCAGAAATGGCTTTCTTCTTGCCACTCTTCCATAAAGGCCAGATTTGTGAAGTATACGACTGATTGTTGTCCTATGGACAGACTCACCCACCTCAGCTGTAGATCTCTGCAGTTCATCCAGAGTGATCATGGGCCTCTTGGCTGCATCTCTGATCAGTCTTCTCCTTGTATAAGCTGAAGGTTTAGAGGGACGGCCGGGTCATGGTAGATTTGCAGTGGTCTGATACTTCTTCCATTTCAATATTATCGCTTGCACAGTGCTCCTTGGGATGTTTAAAGCTTGGGAAATCTTTCTGTATCCAAATCTGGCTTTAAACCTCTCCACAACAGTATCTCGGACCTGCCTGGTGTGTTCCTTGTTCTTCATGATACTCTCTGTGCTTTCAACAGACCTCTGAGGCTATCACAGAGCAGGTGCATTTATACGGAGACTAGATTACACACAAGGGGTTTCTATTTATCATCATTAGTCATTTAGGTCAACGAGATCCTCACTGAACTTCTGGAGAGAGTTTGCTGCACTGAAAGTAAAGGGGCTGAATAAATTTGCAGTTTTTTATTTGTTAAAAAAGTTTGAAATATCCAAAAAAATTAGTTCCACTTCATGATTGTGTCCCACTTGTTGTTGCTTCTTCACAAAAAATTACAGTTTTATATCTTTATGTTTGAAGCCTGAAATCTGGCAAAAGGTCGAAATGTTCAAGGGGGCCGAATACTTTCGCAAGGCACTGTAGTATTGCAAATGCAAATTGCATTTGATGTAAAAATGATTTATTTTATTTGGAAGCCATATCTAGTGTGAGAATTTAACAAAACTTTCTAAATTTGTTGATATATATCCGATTTTTTTTCTTTTTTTAGGGATGTTGATGAAAATAAAAAACCCATTATTTGACCTGTTGGACAGTGTCGCTGGGTTAGATCACTGCCTGTCCCAAAGGCCCGAATCTGTGAGAAAATCAGACAGTTCGGGAAAAGCCCGACCCCAGTAGCAACATTCCACTCGGGGGCTGGCTAGAAAGGGACAAGAGGGGTCTCTTCTGGGTGAGATCGCTCGTGCGTATGCCTGGCCGAGTGAAGAGATACTCATGTAGTCAACATTTTCCATTGAGGGGATGCCCTCTTGGTAATGTTTATCTGCTGAGGGTCTACCCTCAAGTGCAGACCCAGGGCCAGATTGGTTGATCCGATTGCATTGCTGTGGCTTCAGTCAATAGGCATTTTAATCAATGTTGAGCTGCATTTTTTGAAGCATTGCTGTTTTATTATTCTGTTTCTTTCACCTCACTACAATTCTTTAGTGCTCTCTGACATTCTGTGTGTGGCGTGATGCATTTGAAGGCCATTATTCTGAATGTTAGCATCATCCCACTGGGGAGGAAATTGGAATACGCAGCTTTAGAAATGCATTCAGTTTATAACATGTCATTTGTACGTAAACTGGTCTGTAAACCTACTCTGAAAATAGTAGAGATCCTCTTGTTTTTGCTTTCATAAAATCTTTCAATGTATATCAGATACTGTATATACAGATGGATAATGACTAGCATGGTCCTTCTTTGTGACCAGATCTCCAAATAAAAATAAAACAAACCTACATGATTTTGCGTCAACGTAATAGAAGTACTATAATATACACATGTATTGAAATGACCCAACCAGTTTCCCTTTCTGCATTTCATGGCAAAATCTGTTTTTCTTTCCGTATCATTTTCTCTACATTAAATGGAGCCTAAATATTTGCCTAGGATTAAATGGTGTATAACTGGATAGTGTAAACCAATATGGATCATTATTACATAGCAAATTATGTTCAAGACGTACCTCATGCAACTTATCCTATGAGCTCTTCAACAAGGTATTGGCAAATTCACTGGTCTGCAGAACAAGCATTTTTATCCATGACTAGATATGAAGTCTTCGTCCACCATCAATACTATTTAGTCAAAAAAAACAACAGCAAATAAAAATATAATTTTACTTTTGGAGAGATTTTAAGAAACAATCGAAGTTTGTGTGTGGTTTTGAGGCAGAGAGTTTTGTGTGTGAAGATCTCATCATTCACTCATGCAGACCCTTCCAAACGCACACCCGCACACCACACACACACTACACACACACCCATATGTACGCACATACACCTCAGAAAGATAGCAGCCCAAAGGGCTTCCTGTCGTTGAAAGGTTGGGGGTGGCTCTGTCAGGTGCTACCCATGCAGCTGTGAGCTACCCAGGGAACGTTGGGCTCCCGCTGAAATGGGTCAGGACAGTACCAATCTCTCAGTGTTATTTCTTCTAAAGGTTCCATCTGTCACATTTGAGTAGGATCGTGGTAAAGGACAGTCTGCAGGAAGTTGAACGACTCCATTTTCATGAGACCGTTGTTATGGGGAAACACATGTCATCAAGATTTCTGTGTTATTGTTAAATTAGTCATCAGTGTTCCCTCTGATATGCAGAAAATGCTACCAAGTTTTTTTGTAATTTTTTGGTTAAAGAAAAAAGTAGTGTGAGTGAGAAAAAAAAGCTTTACTAGACTCCGTTTTCTTCTCAGAACTCAGACCACAATAACAATGACGTGAAAGATGCCCCTTTGTGATGGTCAAAATCAATTCCTTTATCTTTTGGTCAGTGACGTGGTTAATCTGATTTAAAGTGGTTAGTATACTTGGTCACAAAACCATTTAAAACAACTTTGATTTTCAACCATTAATTATTTTGGCGATTCACTCACGAAGTATACCGCAATAAAAAAAAATGAATCGAGATCTACTCAAACAATAAAGGGGACTGTAAATTACCATCTTAAAATAGGTGAAGTGGTGGGTGAAATAGGACCACAGCATGACCTGATGTCAATGTGACATTACAGGAAGTGTTGAAACAGAGATGAAAATATAGCTCCAGCTCCAAGCAACTTTCTTTGGTCTCTTGGTTCCAGTGACTCTGGAATGGAGCATTGTCAAAGCTGCAGACCACATAGCTTTGTTAAGGTGGTAGGCTGCAGCGCTAGATTCTAGAGTATGTACTGACAGGAAGTCAGCCAAAACATATACAGGAAGTGAAATTAAATAGTTACAAGTGCTACTGCCACATGAGTAATTGATTCTCATGCTAAACCACTAAATGTAACTCTTTTTCCATTAAGCTGTCTGGGGGATTTTTAGAAATATGAATTAAGCATTCAGGAAACATTTTTGTGGTTTAACTCTGATGTTATATGATAATTTCTATGGTCCTTTCCTTTTTGTTTGACTGTTTAATAAAGAGATGTGTGCCCATACACACATTTCATGTGTTTTCAGAAGAGCATAGGTGGCTTATGGGTTTTTTAGAAGCATCAGATTAAGAGTAGCTATGTGTGTTAAGAAAAGTATAAGTGCAACAAGAATAAGATAATAATATATTCCTCTTCGCCTACTGAACATTGTCACTTATTCCTAATCTGGGCTGGAAATTACATCTCTTACATAGCTTAATTGAGAAACTGATGTAGGTAAACATTTTCCAAACCTGTCACTTTAGTGGTGTTCTTTCGGTGCAGGTGTTTTCTGGCTGTTGATGACTGCATGCTCTTACCACTAACATCAAACAGTTCCTTGTGCGATGCTTTCTATTTCATGAACACTACATGGTCGACTGCATTTAATCATAGACTACTATCACCGTGTCGTAGGCTGCTATCACTGAGAATATTAATAATTACTAGATGTGTGAAGCAGAACCTGATCAATAAATTTGATTTCATGCCATACGTAGCCTGAGGGAACTCATATGATACAGTTTATTATAAAATGTTTATATATTTTTTACTTTTTGTTTATTAACTATCGATTACAGTGCAGTTAAAGACACAGTCAAGTCATTTTGAAAATCCTATTTTCAAATGGATATGTATATATGTACATAATATGTTTATATGTGCATAATATACAGTTAATGTAGAATCACTCATCTCTCAGAAAGCCATGGAATTTCAGTTTTGAAAGCAAATGTGAAACAAATCTCACCTCTCCGGTAAGTTCTGTGATACAGTGTTATATTTTTTTATATTATTTAAACTTTATTTAACAAGGTAAGCATGTTAAGAAACGTTTGTCATTTAAAACGGCGACCTGGCCAAGATAAAAGCGCCGAAGTGCAGAAGACATAAAATTACACATGAATTAAACAACAATGAAGTACAGAATAAGAATAATAAAAACAGGAATACAGTGTGATCTTCATAATAAACAATGGATGAATTTGTACAACAAATGTCTGCATATAGAGGTTGATAATTGGTAAGTAAAGTGGCGTGGCAATATACTATATAGTCAGTGGAATATAGAGTCTGAGATAGAGAGGTAGATTAATCGGAATATAAAGGGTCAGTGCAGAAATAACACGAAAGTAGGTGGCATAATGACCAAGGCTGTGGGAAAAGGAGTGTGCAAAACATAAAAAAACAGCTGTGCGGGTGAGAGTGTGCAAAACGCATTAATGGCCAAAGAGAGCGGGTGGAGTCAACATGTACAATGGTCTGACAGTAGATTTCATTGGACCGGTAGTACTTTAAAGGTAGTTAGAGTGAATTTGAGCTTTAATCATTTTTGCTGTACATTCCAATCATTAAAAAAGAGAGGCGGCCGAAAGAGGTGCAGGCTTTTGTGGCAATCAGAGAAACACCTGCTTGAACACAGATTAAGAGAGGGTGATGCTCTGGAGATTACAGATCTTAGGTAAGGAGGGGTTTTGCCTAGTAGAGACTTGTAAATAAGATGTTGGTTTCCGTTTGATATTGTGGTCTTGGCAATGCGGGTGGGTCTGAATCATGCTTGGTCCTGCCAAAGGTCCATGCCTCCAGAACCCTGTTTCAGTCCTCAGGTGTTATGCTGCAGTATTCTTTCTCAGTCCCCACTTAAGTTTCACTGATATGTGACAGGGATTAGAGACAGTTTATATATTTATTTGTGGGGTTAGACTTATACTGAGGTATTAGACCCAATTCTGATGTTTCTGATGTCGTGTTGATCCTAGGAGGACCCAAACCCTTGGAACATACTTCAGGACCACGTGGCCTGATGACTTCTTCCTGATTCCGTTCTGTGTTTAACTCGCTGTATTGGTTCCCAGGTCATTATGTTTTCAGCCTGGTGACTCCAGCTGTACCTCTCCAGGGCATGCCCGTTGTCCCTGCCCAAACCACTGAATTGTGTTGATGCTACACAAAGAATGTGGTCATAGCACCCCCATCTGCATGTATGGACACTAATTGAGCACTGATAAACAATGTGGCCTTAATACAATAGGCTGTGTACTTTCAGATTCCCCACTCAGTCAGAAGAGGACTGGCCACGCCCTTGAGGCCGGCTCCTCTCTAGGTTTCTTCCTAGGTTCCACCTACTAGTGATTTGTTGCTAGCCACTGTGAATCATTTGTTGCTTGCTCTTGGGGGTTTTAGGCAATGCACTTTGTGATACCTGCAATTGTAAAAAGGGATTTATAAATTTATCTGATTGATCTGCACATACATAACATTTTGAGGACAATTGTCAGCTCAACGGTGTCACTTAATAATACCTATTTTAAACACAAATTTATGATGTGAACTTAATTCTTCAATTGATGCATGACGATCTTAATGGGTTAATCCACTCAAAAGCACACATTTCTATGATATACATTTTTAAATATTGCAAGTGTATCTACAACTATGAAATACATTATGACATTTTTCTGAATTCAGTAGTTAAATGATGTTAGCAAGGAATATCTAAAATGTGTTATATGTATATAATATGTAATCTATTTAGATTAACAATGACTACAAAGCCCATACTACATTGATCTATAGATGGGTTGATTGGCTAGGTTTACTCAGTGGCTAGGTAACTGGAAAGGGTGTCAATACAATCATTTCCTGTTCTTACTGACAGATTTCTAAGAAGTTAAATCATGGTGGACAAAATATATGTTATCTACTGATGAAACATAAGCTGTGAAAAAATGGATAGATGTGTCTTTTGTTGTGTTTCAGGAGTGGATGAACCCGCGAAATGGTTCATTAATGAGTTCAGCCTACACCACACCAATTAAAAAAGATAAACGCGTGAGATAGTTGAAAGATGAAATGTGTGTCGAAAGAACTACAGGATGTCAACGATTATAGCTGACTGAGCAGTCTTAGAGGTATCAGGTGATGACTGAGGTAATTTACTCAGTTCTCTAATGGAAAAACTGACATACAAATTTTATCATTTTAATTTTTATTTCAAGATTGTTGCATTTTTTTTTACATGTGTCACATTACTCTGTTGTCCTTCCTTGCTTGGAAGCTTGTTTTTGGCCAAGGCTACTTTTGAGTTCATAAATAGAGCATCAGATATTAAATATTTAAAGCATTAAGCTAAAAACGACAGTGTTGCTTGTTCCAATACCCAAGCAGACAATATGAAAAATCAGTTGTTGTGCCCTTGACCAATTAATTAATTAATCCTAATTGGTCCATTAAATCCTGGATAACAGTGTCTGTGTAATTACTAAGTCATCTCCAGTCTGTCTCCAGGCATTTATATTTTACTCATAACATAAATCATGGTCACAGTAGATTTCTGCATTAGTGATGCAAAGTAGGAAAGGCACAGGATGTGTTATATGTTGATTATTTGTGTATATCCTATAAGTAGAATGATGCAATTTGCATCACCCATGCTGCTTCTCAGTTCAATAGTTTGCCATATTGATAAACACCCACCAAACAAATTCCCACCCTCTGAATTCCCACAAAGATACTTCCTCCCTCTCTTCCTGAAAAAGATCTTTAACTACATCTAAAAGTCACTACAGTACATTGGGCTCTGTTTTGACTAGAATATCTGCATAATATATTGAAAAAAATGAAATATACGGAGTACTTAATAGATAGCCTGCAATTACATCCTTTTATTGCAGCCATGACCTCATGTGTTGTTTATTTTTTGTCCCTTAAAAAGAAGTGATAGATTTCTGGAACATGACATCCAGCTTCCTGTGGATTGATGTCTGGGACTGGGCCAACCCTGAGAGGAGTGGGGGGTGCTTTCCCCGCTGGCCGGAGCTGTCAACGGGTTAGGGGACATGTCCCTGTTGGTGTGTCTAGTCTGATATCTATGGTACATACTGTCTTCTGAATTCGAACTATAGCATGGGACTCATATTGGTCAGTGGTAGTACTATGACTTTCTCTGATCGTATTGACATTGCCGGCTCCTTTAAAGGTGTGCAGCAAGACGTGGTCATAGCATTGTTTGACATTTCACCTTGTAGTACTGTCACTCACGTGACTATAGTGGCTCTTTACAGAGACATCTGTAGTTTGTGACCTTCATGATAGTCCTATTAATTTAGGTCATGTTCACTAAGTACAGTGCAACTGATCTGTCACCATGGTGATCCAACTTGACACCACATGATTCTCAGATCCCCATCTCATAACTATTTTCCCAGTCTATGTACTGTTTCCATTTGAACAGCACATTTCCTTTGGGCAGGTGAAAGGTGTGCTATGGGTGTTGTGCAACTCTTCTACTATGGAGAACCTGATCAAATCAAAGGAGTCATTTCCATGTTCTCCCGCTTGGTTAATTACTGTCTGCACGCTGTGCCAACTGCCAACCCATTTTTCTTCCCTCTCAATTAAAAACAGAAACATGTGTCGTGGAATACCCCGTGGATACACTGCAATGAACAGACAAATACAGTAAATCCATCCAGACAGTGGGGCATCTGTTAACAAAGTGAGAAGCGTCGGGAGTTAATGTTCATCTTGGTGAGGCCCAAATGTTTGAGGGGAGTTGAGAGAGCAAAGGCAGCTTTCATTGGGATGTCACAGAGCAGGTCGGACTCCTCGCCACACTCTTCCAGCTCATATGTGGCATCGTCCAGCATCTCCTTGTGTCGATGACACACCTGCTCCACCTTCAGCCGGTGGATCTCAACACGCAAGCGGATTAGTTGGCGCGCCAGACGATTGTCCACGAACCGCATCTCCCTCTAAGGACGAGAGATCAGTGAACAAATAACCATTTAAAGATGACTGGATTCTGTGTATCTGTGATTAACGAATATCTGTGTTCAAAATCATTTGTACGAATATTGTCATGAATAAAATGCAAAAAGTAATCAGACAGACATGCAAGCAAAGTTAAAACACTTGAATAGTAGGTCCCAAAGATGTGACTGGCGCAGAGGCTCTGGGCTCTAGTACAGCACCTGCGTCATAAGGACACTAGCCACCCGAACCCAACTCCAAACTTGCGATTTACGAGTGACAAATATTTATAATAATTTATATTAAATCTTAGCATATTTTAATAGTTTGGAGTCATTTAAATCATTGTATTAAAAAAATCATACTCACCAGCTCTTTCCTTAAAAAATCCAAAGCGTCATCAATGGTATCGAAACCACAGATATTGCGGATGGTTAGATCTGAGTTTTCGTCCCGCATAATTTCAGGCAAGAATACGTATTTCTCTGCAGTCGCTTGCCTTTTATCTGAACCTTTTGGGTGGTGGTCCTTCCATGGTAGGCTCTGCAACCGCTCCTGCCATTCTAAGTAAGATGGTCTGCGAGTTTGTAGCTTTAGTTTTTCGGTAAGAGCTTTTACATTATTCAAATCCTCAGCGTTTCCCTCAGTGTCTCCGTCCGAGTTGTCATCACCTCCCAGCTCTTTGAAATCCATTCCAAGTGAACTAGACTTTTGAAACGGTTCCTCATAAAAAGACATCTCAGTTTGCAAATTGGTTTAAATTAGTTATCAACCGTGCAAGAAATTTCACTTAAGAATGTATGAAACGTTCTGTCAATATGATTGCCAGTTCTCGATTGGAAGTGAACTGGTGATTCTTAATTTATAGAGATCAGTAGAGGCAAGTGACCGCCCATTCGAGGGGGATTTATAGCTATGCAAGTATATGTACGGTATGTAGCTTCCCTGACGTTCCCAATGTTACGGCGGTCACTAAAGGTTAATCATGGCAGTACTCGTGCGACTTTTTAGATTTGAATGAAAGGATTTGTCAAAAAGTTCAAAAGATTTCCACAAACACGAACAATAAATCGCAAGAGTATACAATTTCCATTCATTAGGCTACATATCTGAAACGTGTCTTGTTACTTTTTTCTGGAGGGAACTGGTACAGAAAATGAGTTTGGCCAGATAGCCGACGTACCTAGCTACATAATAGTGTGGCCACTGGCTAGTGTGGTGAAGCTGTTTGTAGCATACACAGTATAGTTTTGTACCGAGGTAAAGTTGGTTGGATATTCAATATTCAATGGATATTCGAATCCCGAGATCATTCCTGTTTTTCCGGACTCGGCCACACGATAGCCCGGTGTATCCGAAGTGCACAGCGGTCTGCGTATGGTTAGGGACCGTTAATAAATTACATGCCTCAAAGTTAGTAATTCAATAGCATTTTAAACATGTGCCTTAGCAACCTCAAACCACTCTCAAAATGTTTAGTGAGTACACTAACATGTTGCGAAACCTTTGGAAAAAACGTTTTAAATTGATTTGGAAATGTTTTGAGAATTACCAAATTCAATTGCTTTTTCAAACTACTTTTCAATTGGTCAGAAAATACACCCACATGTAATGTTAAAAAATTCACAAAAAAATCTACACTTTTTTTACATTCCAAAGGCTGTGCAATATGTGCTAGTCCTCTCTAAACAATTGAAAAGTGGTTTAAGGTTTCTAAGTCATTCAACAAAAACGCTATTGAATTTTGTAGTTTTTAAAGAGTTACCAAAACAATTCTAAATTTTTTTTTAATTCCAAAGGTTGTGCAACACGTGGGTGACCTCTGAACACTTGAAAAGTGGTTTGAGGTTTCTAAGTCATTCAACAAAAAAGCTATTGAATTTTGTAATTTAAAAAAATTCACCTAATAAATTCAAAAAGTTTTTTATTCCAAAAGCTGTGAAACATGTGGCTGTGCTCTTTAAACAATTTTAAAGTAGTATGAGGTTCCTATAATTCCAAAGGTTGTGCAACACGTGGGTGACCTCTGAACACTTGAAAAGTGGTTTGAGGTTTCTAAGTCATTCAACAAAAAAGCTATTGAATTTTGTAATTTAAAAAAATTCACCTAATAAATTCAAAAAGTTTTTTTATTCCAAAAGCTGTGCAACATGTGGCTGTGCTCTTTAAACAATTTTAAAGTAGTATGAGGTTCCTAATGCACAGGTTAAAATGCTATTGAATTACTAACTTTGAGGCATGTGGATTTCAGACTTTTGTGACATATTGCGATATAAAGCCAATACATTACATATACACACAATACCATATTACAAACCCCAGGATGTTCTCTAATCAAGTCAAAACAGAAAATGCAGATAACACATTCAGAAAAAAAATTATAGACATATTAGTGCTCTTTGTGCGAACTGTCTAAAACAATCTGCAGCTCCCTAATGTGGGACAATGAATAGTCTATGACAAAAAGCCAAAATCACCTTGATTTATAATAGTAAAATAGTAAGTTAGTAATTCTCTTGTTTATGGATGGATGAAACATAGAAAATTGGACATCAGACAAATAATAAAATATTCGGATTGATTTATTATAATCATAAGACATTAAGCAACTATTCTCTAGTTAATTTTACTTAACAACAGACAAACAAAAAATCAAAACAGGCATAGCCTAGACCTACTTGAAGGCAAAATATGAAATCTCACAACTTGCAAAAACAACATCCCACAGCGTGAACAAACTTTACGCTAGATTCAACATTGTCAGAATTCATTAACACGCAGTGAACTTCAGTTACAGTACAAACATTTAAGACCATTTGGCCTAATGTTTTCTATTTTGCTTCACAAACAAAATACAAACTCAACAGTCTCTTCTGAACCACCAGACTCCACCAATCTTAATGATTTGCCTATACTCCTCCATGGCTCCATTCATCCTGTCCTGGCTCCACTGATTTAGTTTCTCTTATCTTTTCCCTGATTCTTCCTCTTACTATGTGTCTGACAATCTCTCTCTGTCAATTCTCACCTTTGCCATTGTGATCTGAAATACATTTAATTGAACTCATCTTTAGATGCATAAGATAAAGTGGAATAGCTTGATTGGTTTTCTACTGAGGTTTGAAATTCAGAGCTATTTTTTTATTTTAATACACACACACACACTTGCATTTGCACACACAATATCACAAAAAGCCTTCAAACTGCCATCACCCATAGATTAAGAGTTTCCCATGACCTTAAACATCTGTAGTAACAGCATACAAATAACTAAAAACACAAAAAACCTGTAAATAACAATTTCTGTCCCACAAACCATGTCCCACAACACATTTTTGACTGACTTTACCACTGTCCCACATTAGGCTAACTATGCGGTCCCACTTTTCAAAACCACATTTCCTAAAGTGGGACACTAGGAAATTTGATAAATATAGTTTATACATACAAAGTTATATTGTTTTTTGATGGAAAAACATTTCATAAACACATTAGGCCAAAAATTAGCAGGATTGTTTTGGTTAAAATGAATTTATACTCCTTAATATAAGGTTTGTCCAAACTCTACGTCACTAATCTTTGTGTGATTTTCACACAAAGGTTTCCTGTTAGATGATTGTATCATTCTCCTATACACTCACCTAAAGGATTATTAGGAACACCATACTAATACTGTGTTTGACCCCCTTTTGCCTTCAGAACTGCCTTAATTCTACGTGGCATTGATTCAACAAGGTGCTGAAAGCATTCTTTGGAAATGTTGGCCCATATTGATAGGATAGCATCTTGCAGTTGATGGAGATTTGTGGGATGCACATCCAGGGCATGAAGCTCCCGTTCCACAACAACCCAAATATGCTCTATTGGGTTGAGATCTGGTGACTGTGGGGGCCATTTTAGTACAGTGAACTCATTGTCATGTTCAAGAAACCAATTTGAAATGATTCAAGCTTTGTGACATGGTGCATTATCCTGCTGGAAGTAGCCATCAAAGGATGGGTACATGGTGGCCATAAAGGGATGGACATGGTCAGAAACAATGCTCAGGTAGGCTGTGGCATTTAAACAATGCCCAATTGGCACTAAGGGGCCTAAAGTGTGCCAAGAAAACATCCCCCAAACAATTACACCACCACCACCAGCCTGCACAGTGGTAACAAGGCATGATGGATCCATGTTCTCATTCGGTTTACGCCAAATTCTGACTCTACCATCTGAATGTCTCAACAGAAATCAAGACTCATCAGACCAGGCATCATTTTTCCAGTCTTCAACTGTCCAATTTTGGTGTGCTCGTGCAAATTGTAGCATCTTATTCCTATTCGTAGTGGAGATGAGTGGTACCCGGTGGGGTCTTCTGCTGTTGTAGCCCATCCGCTTCAATGTTGTGCATGTTGTGGCTTTACAAATGCTTTGCTGAATACCTCGGTTGTAACGAGTGGTTATTTCAGTCAAAGTTGCCCTTCTATCAGCTTGAAGCAGTCAGCCCATTCTCCTCTGACCTCTAGCATCAACAAGGCATTTTTGCCCACAGGACTGCCGCATACTGGACGTTTTTCCCTTTTCACACCGTTCTTTGTAAACCCTAGAAATAGTTGTGCATGAAAATCCCAGTAACTGAGCAGATTGTGAAATACTCAGACTGGCGCATCTGGCACCAACAACCATGCCACACTCAAAATTGCTTTAATCACCTTTCTCATTCTGACATTCAGTTTGGAGTTCAGGAGATTGTCTTGACCAGGACCACACCCCTAAATGCATTGAAGCAATTGCCATGTGATTGGTTGAGTAGATGATTGCATTAAGGAGAAATTGAATTGGTGTTCCTAATAATCCTTTAGGTGAGTGTATGACTAGACAGTTGAGAGGTCATGTGATTTTTATCACATGACACCACAGCTATGGCTAACCAATAGTTTCACTGACATTCATGTATTATTGGGGGACCTACAAATACTAGACCTTAGTTGTCCCACATTAGGCAGTGTCCCACTTTAGGACACCCTAGGTATATTTTATTACAGCCATTTGCATTATAGAAAACAATGTTGCTTTGTAAATAAAAATTGCATTTGATAATACAATTAAATGTAAATATCATAGGCATAGTCCTGTCAACAACAGCTAACAACTCCTTAGTAATGTATTTATATTTTATTTGTAATCAATTATTTAATCCCATTGCGACAGAAGTCTCAATCACAAGGATGGTCGGTACTAATCAAAGGTGCTAATCATTGGAAACATTTTAATTTGAGGCAATGCTTCCATCTAGTGGTGATATTCTATAACGCATTTTACTAATTCATGCAGTGAATGGCTGTGATAGCATTACGCATGTTTTACATGTAGTATACTATATGTGAATTTTGCCAGCATTTTAAGCTTCACACTATCAAAACTGGACTTTGAATTATTAGATATGTATATAAATATGCTTGGTCATGAAATATACGAACCTTTTAAATAATATTATTTACAAAATCAAAAACATGTTTACATTTCGGTAGGTATTTGTGTGTTTGAGTTATTTTCTGTCTACTAAAACGCTTGATAACATACCTCCTGTAGGGATAAAAAGAGCAATATTTAATTTTTAATATTTGTTAGAGAAAATTGCAGACTAAGATATGACAAAAATACTGTCTAAAGGCAAAATGATACATTTGTAAATAGTTGGTCCCATGATTTATGAGAAGAAATTAAATATCAGATATCCACAGCCTCAAATTCATAAAGTAGAGCTAGTGAATTCATTTAAAAAACACTTAAAGGTCTAAGGGGTTTTAGGTCCGCCTGGCACAAAGGTGACCTTTCGGCCTCTAGAAAGGTCATACTTAGACCTGAAGTGTCTTATGGTGCTGGACTCACCAACGGCTACAACATGGATGAATGAAATCCAACATCCTTGGTCAATGAAGTAGAGCTGGACGATATGGAAAAAATCTAATATCACAATATTGTTGACCAAATAACTTAATATCGATATTACGGCAATATTGTTGGGTTGACAATTGGTGCTTACAAAGAAATATTTACACAATGAGATTTTTTAATAATCATCATTGATGTGTATATAATAACTAAGTGGGGTAATGGCAAATAATAGAAAAGCTAGAACAGTCTGGTAAATTAAGAAAATTACATCACTTTACTGTAATCCAGCCTCTAAAACCAGGAAAAGATAACACTTTTGTCATATCACGATACTACGATATCCAAAATCTAAGACGATAATCAGTCTAATATCACAATATCCATATAATATCCATATATTGCCCAGCCCTACTATGAAGTTTATGTTTTATTAAATATTTATCCCAGAAAACTAAAGAACGCATGTATATTGTGTTGTTTTTATGTGTAAAATCATGTAGAAAATAAAGATGAATGCATTTTATTGCTTATTGTCAAGCCACCAGGGGTCCTGGACCAATCTGCAAAGTTTGGAGGCCATACAATTAAGTCAACATCAAAATGTTGCATCCATTTCTTAATATATTTCTTTACACTTCTTAAAATCCCATTCATTTTTCACTTTTTAAAAGTGTTGGGTAGTGCAGGATGATGTCCTACATCTTTGCAGAGCTGTTATTTTGTCATTTTCACTTCTTACTTCCTGTTTTTAATGTGTTTAGTAAAAAAGTTACCGTCTAAAAAACATGACTGATTTTGAGGCAAAGCTCCGGCTGTGTTTAACCCAACAGGGATGAGCCACCACTCTTTCATTTCGTCTGATCTTCATGTATGGTTCGTGAGATAAAGAGCTCTTGAAGCTCTGTTTAGAGTGTTTCTCAAATGGGGGTACGTGTAATGAAATTTTTGCAAAAAAGCTAATAAAAAATATTCAATGCATAATTACTATAAAAGTATATACTGTAATAATGAATGAATTAAGTGATGGATTCTAAAAACTTGAAATGTAGCATTTAAATGTTTTTGTCTAAAAACGTTGTTGTTTAGTGAACCTATCTCTGCCAGCGCTGTAATGTTCCTCTTTATATATACTTTTTTCTCCCAAAAATGTTTCGCACTGGCCACTTGGCGCTGTTCAGGAGGTACGGCTTGAAAGGGCAATTCAAAGGGGGTACAATATTGAAAAAAGTTTGAGAACCTCTGCTCTAGAGCACAGATTAACCTAAAATGTTATTGATTCCATGCCTTGAATGCGTTATCTTTTTTTGTGTTAACACTTAAGTGTTAAACATGAATTCATGTTTAGGCAACACTTCCACCATGTACATATTCTGACTTTTAACGACAGAATTGACACTAAACTATCTGCCAAAATTAACACTGATACAAAACATATTTTAGGTAAACACCAATAAAAATGTTCATGTTAATTACACTTGCATAAGAAGTTGACTGTGTGTCCTCACAACTGCTCACAGGAAACGCTTACTTCCTACTTTTAACCACAATATGTTTTGTTTCACATTTTAGAGGGTGTTGGAAACCAGTCAATATTAAAAGTAGTCTGATCTGCAGGCAGTAAGTGAACAAGAACCCGAAGGTAAATATTGCAATGCTATGAATAGAGTCATATCAGAGAACAAACATCTCACTGGCTACAGCAAGTTATGTCAACGCCTGGACGGTGGCTCGCCCCTTTTTGACGAGACGAGAAGTGGTTTCATTTCGATTAATAGTTCAGATAAGAAACCTTTAACAAGTTCCGGAGACAAGCGAGAGCTGTGAAGATTTTTTTCGGTTCGCTCACAACTTCTCCATGCCAGAATCCCCTTACACCGATGCGATGGAGTTTTCAGAGCACATAAAGACAGGGAACGTGGAAGATGTCGTTCTCAGACGGCCGTTTCATCAACCGACAAAAGGAACGTTATGTGTCACCGGCCACCACCTAATCTTCTCTGATAGAGATGGACACAATTCGCAGCCCTTCTTGTTACTTATAAGAAATATCGATGCCATAGATAAAAGGTAAGACGCAGATGACCCTTTGCTCATAAAAGTAAACATTAAAAAGCTAATTCGTTTTCTTTCACATTGACCATTAACCATGGTTAAATAAAGATAATCGACCTTCATGGTATGGGTCGTTATTGTAAATGACCTCGTTGACCATGAAGGACAGTCATCTGAACGGCTGGCATTGTTTAGTCCCCATATTTTATATAGCGCTATACCTTCAGAAAAGAGGGTACGAGAATGTACCTAAAATGGTACAAGGCTTGTCACTGTGACAGTACCTTACCAAGGTATGAATATAGTACCCTTCGGCATGGGTCTATATTTTACCACTGATATCTGTACCTCTTAGGGGACACTTAAGTACCCTGAGGGACAGAACTGTACACAGTTAGTGCCCTAAGGATCACTTTTGATCCTTTGAGTTCACCCATATGACCAGTGTACCTTTAAAGTGTTGCCATAGGGTACATAAATGTCCCATTAGAGGTACAGAAATCAAGGATAAAAATATAGACCCATGCTGAAGTGTACAATATTCATACCATTCATTAGGGTACATTCGGTAGGGTACAGCCACAGCGACAAGCTTTGTACCATTTTAGGTATGTTCTCGTACCCTGTTTTTTGAGTGTGTAGGGCATACATACCAACAAAGCTTTATAAAAATAAAGCTTAATAGGTTAACACTTTTTATCCTACATCACAGGTTGGCTTGGGCCCCCTGAATTCCTGATTTAGTGTCCTGTTGATAAGGATGTTTGACTTATTCTCACTCCTCATCACTTTCTTTTTCTCCCTCCCTGCCCAGTGTGGAAAACCTGTTGGGCTATTCCAAACTCTTCTCTAGTACAGGCCCAAGTCAAAGGTTTGACATAAGTGTAACACCATGCGTGTGAGTCTGTGTGTGTTTGTGCATTTCACAGTGTGCTGCTGTCCGTGTCCCCAGCACTGCGTTAAACATACAGACGATTACAATGACTAACTTGCAGTTATTGAATCCATGCGGCTCACATGCCATCTCCTTTTTTAAGCCTTTTCTGCTAAATGCTTTTTGAAGGGAACAAAACAATTTTTAGGGCAAGAATGTTTGTCTTCATTTACTGCAGCTAATCTGGTTTATACAGTACATTGGGAGGGGTAGTGTTGACAAAGTTGATATGGAGGGGAAATGCCTCATGCTGTCAAACTCCACCACCAGCAGCCGTCTAGGTTGACCTTGCTGCTTTGCTTATTTATGTGCCATTTATTAGGAGGGAGGCCAAGACTCTCTTTTCTGTAGCCCAAGTTGAGAAGACCCTGTGGGGAGAGTGAATTGTTAAACAGCAGGTAACGTTGAGACAGAGGTCATTACAATTAAGTGTGTGTTTCATTTAAAGGCCGTCTGCATCCTCTGGAACAATCACCCTCAAGTGTAAGGACCTTTGTGTTCTGCAGCTGGACATTCCAGGCATGGAGGAGTGCCTGAACATAGCCAGTTCTATTGAGGTAATTTAGCAGGACAGTGTGACCACGCACAGGCTGCTCAATCACAACATGTAAAAAGTAGTTTGCAGTCATTCAGACTTTACAACATCGTAAGCTGTAACCACTAGTAAGTCACTAGTCAGTAACATTTAGTCACTCTTTTAATCATTCATATGTAGACGATAGATTGTCAGACACACCACAAGAAGGCCTGATTTCATTATTATTGAAACAGGACCCAAGCGGAGCATATAAAGACCCTGTATATTTAAAAAACTGGAGGCCTCTTACCTGCAATTTCCACCAACAGCGGAACGGCTGCGGATCCACTCCGGAACGGCGGCGGAGTCAATAGGTTTCCATTCCAAGTCAATGTTTGTATTTTCACTGACTGCGGAATGGCTGCGTACCGACTCCATCCCAGCTCCAGCGATCCGCAGCCCTCCGGAGCAGATACGCAGAGCTTCTATTTCTGCCGGATGCCTGAGAGCTCCGCAGCAATTCAGCACAGTATATATGCTGTTATATCGCGCGATCATACGGGAATTCGCGAGGGTCCTCGTATAGTCACTCTCAGCTGTTCCGCAACCAATACGGACCTGGTGGGTATTGAATGATGGCGGAGCACGGAGCCGAAACACAGCGGAGCCGATCTGCAGCCGTTCCGCAGTTGGTGGAAATCTCTGGTTACACTGCAATGCTGTGATGCCAAAATGTTTGCCAAATGTATAGCTCTTAGAATTAGAAAGGTTTTATTGGATATTATTAATCCTAATCAGACAGGCTTCATGCATTGGAGACAATATAAAACAAGTATTTGGATTATCGGGCCTAGTTTAAAAAAAAAGCTGATTTAAAAAAAGCCTTTGATAAAGTTCGATTGGACTTTATATATAAATGCTTGGAATATTTCAATTTTGGAGACTTATAAAATGGGTAAAAGTTATGTGTAGTAACCCTAGATGTACAACTTTAAATAATGGCTATATCTCACAAGATTTCAATCTGTCAAGAGGAGTTAAGCAGGGCTGTCCACTGTCTGCTTGCCTTTTTACTGTTGCAATTGCAATATTAGCCAATAAAATTAGAACTATGACTCATGTTTCCTTTTACAACCTCATTTGGAATCACTAAATAGTCTCCTAAAGGATCTAGATACCTTTTCAATCAGGTATCTAGATCTGATTAAAATCTAATTACGATAAGTGTACTATACTACGAATTGGAGCACTAAAAGCTCAAATTTTACATTGCATTGTAGATTGCCAATAAAGTGGGCTGATGGGGACGTGGACGAACTGGGTATACATATACCATATGAAAGATCGAGTTGTATTCAAGAAAATTATTTTAGAAAACTAGCTGAAATAGATAAAATATTGCTACCCTCGAAAGGACAGCACCTAACTATTTGTGGTAAAATCATCTTAATCAACTCTCTAGTTATATCACAGATTACCTATATGCTTATGGTTTTGCCTACTCCCAATGACATGTTTTTTAAATTATACAAACAAAAATATTTAACTTTATATGGAATGGTAAGCCAGACAAAATAAAAAGAGCATACTTGTATAATGAATATGAACACAAAGGTCAAAAGTTATTGAACATTAAAGCTTTGGACCTTTCATTAAAAGCATCAGTTATACAAAATTTTACCTAAATCATAAATGGTTATATAGTAAGCTAATAAAAGTATTTCACCCATTGTTCAGTAAGGACCTTTTTCCATTTCTACAAATTACAACTGCCCATTTTCAGTTATTTGAAAAGGAAACCATTTCAAAGATGTCGTTTGATTTTAAACAAGCCATGGAAAGTTGGTTGCAATTTCAATTTAATCCACCTGAAAATAGGGACCAAATTTTACAACAATTGTTGTGGCTAAACTCTCATATACTAGTTAATAAAAAGCCTGTATACTTTGATAAGATGTTTGGAAAAGGAATAATGTTTGTAAATGAACTTGGAAGAAGAAAGTACAAGAAGGGAAAATGTCAGATCTTGTCTGTCAACCATGTATCAAAGATAATGGATAAACAAAGAAATATAGCAATTCCATTTAAAAACAAAAAAACTGGATGCTGTTCCATATAAATTTCAAAATAGCTGGGAAGAAATGTTTGATGTTCCGATCCTGTGGCATATTTGCTTTTGGATTAATACACAAAACACCAGACTCAACCTTCAATTATTTCATTTCAAATTATTGTACAAATTACTGGCAACAAATAGAAACCTATATAAGTGGGGAATACAATCTTCCCAACTCTGCAGATTTTGCTCAGAGAAAGCAGAGTCTATATATCTTTTTTGGTACTGTCCATATGTAGCATGTTTTTGGTCATGGGTACAGGAATGTATGAATAAATGCAATATTTATCTTGAATTAACGATACAGATAGCAATACTTGAAGACTTAAAATTTAATAGTCAGTCAAACAATAATATGATAATTATTTTAGCAAAAATATTTATCTTTAATTCAAAACTGGTAGAGTCATTGACAATAGAAAGTTTTCATAATTACGTGAAGCATCACAGTGCAGTAGAAATATACATGGCAAATAGAAACCCAATATGGCTGTGGCTAAGAGATAGATGGACAATATTGAATTTAAATAAAGAGTTTATCAAATAAAACCAACATCCGTAAAAGTCACATAAGATTTGCTAATATTGTAAAAATAACACATAGAATTATATGAATTATGTGTTAAATGGAAAATAATGATTGAGGAAAATATAAAAAGTATAAGCTAGAGGTAAATGGCAAAATGTATTAGGTCACAAAAATTGGTCAGGTAATGGTTAGAATGGGGGTAAAATATAGAAAGCTCTCTTTTCTTACTATACCACTACTTTCCTTTCCCTTGCTGATTCTCTGGCTCTGTAGTCTCTTTCTTCTCTGGAAACTGCATCAGAGATGTACCCGTTCTTCCACAGACCAGCTGGTCTCGTTCTGCAGGACAAGTGGGGCCTCTCGTCCACTGAACAGGACTATGCTGGAATGAAAGAGCTAGTAAGTGAATATCCACAAATGCAACTGTCAGAGGAATATCTTCAGACTGTCACAGGCTGCGCTAAAGCTATGCACGTTCCTGCTTACCGTGGTGCTGATTTAAGGGGAGACAGATGCGAGGGTTGAGAGCCAACAAACATAGTTTCATTTGAAAAACACACTGCATAAAATAAAGACTGTCTCGTGGGGGAAACCGCAATACAAACTTAAATTGCTGTAACGCACAAACGGACATGGAAACAATGACAGACAGCTAACAACACTAACATGAGAACTAAAGAATAGTGGAATCAGCTGGAGAATAATTAAAGAGATCGGTTGGTCCAAAGGAAGCATGTGATAAGTGTTATATGACCTGGGAAGTGGGAAAACCAGAATATAAACAGTTTACACTAGACTGAAACAAAAAAAACAACACATACAAGGGAGCAACTTAAATACATGTAAGGTCCCTATAAGGGAGATGACTTCACAAACTGTAGTTCAGGTTATCATATGTTTTGAGGCGTTGATATTGGTTGAACTGCCTTGTCCCGTCATTAGGTGCAGGCCATGAAATGAAAGTCATCGATGCAAAGTGCTATCAGCAAAAATGTACACTGTTTGTTAAACTCATTTAGTGTAATATAAGTTTCAGTTGACATTGACTGACGTGACATGTTAATTTTAAGATTAGTTTAAAAAAAAAGTACTATTTTATTACGCCTACTTGCTTGTAAAAACCTACAGCTTAGTCTGGTCTGTTGAGTACATGTTGTGCCTCTGAGTTTGAAATCTCTGTGCTATCAAATATGGTCTCACTACATATGCATTATTAAGCAGTAAGTGTGTGAATCTGCTGCCACCAAACTTCTTTTAATATTAATCCATGCACAGATTCTGTAGTACCCAACTATCACACAATTTAAACATCCATATCTACATTTTAGTCTGGAGTTTCGCCTTGCAGTAATCATCCTCCATCTGGTGAAACAAATAATAAAGTAGACAATAGGGAGTGTTTTTATTGTCTCCGGGTTGGGCATTTAATTGCTGACTGCCCTACACATAAAAACAAACAGAAACCGCCCCCCCCCCAGAGAACTAAGGGTTTATTCAATCGGTGAAGCGTTTGGCTGACCCCATCTTTTGGTCGGATCCCTGTTACTCTCTTGTATCCACTGGATGGGTGTCTCTGACAGGTGACCAGGAAAGTAGGCAGTCTATGGACATTCTGAGGGATACATGGGCAGTGCAGTCTCTGATTCTCGACAGCTTGCTGCCATGGTCTGACAGCACAGCTGTGGGTTCACAGGTATTACTGCAAGGTATAGAAATGGGGATAACATCAGTTCCATTACATTGGGTGCATTTAAAATCCGACATTGTATCAGGGTGTTTCGTGTCGGTGTAGTGGCACACTTACCTGTTAAGGGTGTGTCGTTGCTTCTTGGCAGTGACTCTGCACTGCAGGTGGTACTGTTATACCTGTGTTAGAGGTGGTGGAAGATCCATATCGCATGGCTGACAATGATGAATTGTCTACCGGTTATCGGATGTGGTTGAATATTGTAAAACATGTCATGTGTGTCAAATAATGGGTAAACCAAATCAAACCATACCCCATGCTCCTCTCTGTCCAATTCCAGTAGTGGGGGAACCATTTGACAGCGTCATTGTGGATTGTGTGGGCCCATTACCCAAAACATTACCCAAGCAGGAAATCAATTTCTTTTGACCATCATGTACTGTGGTTAGGGTTGGGTACCGAAACCCGGTGCTAATACGGCACCGGTGCCTTAAAAACGAGGAAGTGCCTTAAACCTGTAATCTATCTGAGTTCCAGCTGGAGGCGATACGCCTGGTTGCAAAACAGCTTGGTTTCTTTAATAATCTATGAGAATGAGAGACATAATATACTTGATTTACTGAGGTAATAATCATTTTCATAATGAGTAATATATGGTCTCAATCGCTACATTTAAGCTTTCTGCAATTTATCATGATGTTCATTTTTTGAATTATGGTCTTGTTGATTTTAAAAACGGCAATAAAGCAAAGGGGCGTTTAGGGCGTGGCTATGGGGTTCGGTTGTATGACAAGACACTCAAAAGAGTTGGCAGTACAGTTTTTCTGGTAAGTAACGTAACGTTACATTTTGTTTTACATTTTGTTTTAATACTGTTTTTCTTTAGCATCCCATTTAATGTCAGTTAGCTAGCTAGATTACTCCTCCCTCTCGTCTAAAATCGTCACATCCACAACCAAGATGTCTGCACCCGTAACGGCAAATTTGATGACCCAAATCAGATCTTCACAAACCAATGGGTGACATCACACATGGTTATATCCAGTGATTTATACAATCTATGGTAGGGCCCTATGAAATCCGTTTTATTTTTTGACCAATTACGTTATATTTATTTCCAAATTATTTTTTGTGATTCCACTTTTTACTCTCAAACCTTCATATATACTGGGGCAGTGTTTCCCAAACGTTTTTGGTTACTGTACCACGAGGGGTCCTAGTACTCATGGTTAAGAAACACTACCCAGGCAAAAGTGGTTTGCTCTACTACTTCTTTCACCCACCTGCAACTAAACAACTATTTGGACAAAAGTTGCATTCAGAAGCCCGCACCCGAACCTAAAATATCTAGTCTAGACTGGCAGAAGGCTATTTCACGAAATGTGCATAGGTATTTGTCATGTTAGTATGTTAGTAACACATTCTTTCTTATTATAGAAGAATTTATACAAAATAAAAACTAAAAAGTAGATAAAGATCTCAGAAATCGAAGAAAAGTAGAACAATGACTAATATATATATTTATAAACGTTATTTTACAAAGTATCAAGCGCAATCGTGTGGACAAAGCCATTTCACATTCATCAGCAGTCCCGCTAGCTCAACGCTGCTCTCCCTGAGTGAGAGAGCTGCCTGATTTGCAAGACCATCAACAAATTACTTCCGGTGAAGGAACACAATAGCCTACACCTTTTTTTATTTTTTAACCTTTATTTAACCAGGTAAGTTGACTAAGAACAATTTCTTGTTTACAGCAATGACCTAGGAGCAATTAGAGTAAAGTGTCTTGCCCAAGGACACAACAACATTTGGCTCAGTCGGGAATCGAACTGGCAACCTTCTGACTACAAGTCTGACTCCCTACCCACTGAGCCATCTGAACCTTGTTATACTCATTTGGATAAGTAATTGAACGGAGAAAAACAAGCATTGTCTGATTGGAACATTTAGAATGGAGTAAATACCATTGTTTATAGCTGTCAGCTATCAAGCGTATTACAACGTTTGAACTATACGATGGAGCGCATGCTGTCCAAGTTTGGTAGAGAAACACACACTGCTATATATAGAGCACAAATTAACCTCCATATTTGCTGCCTTTTGTATTAGGATAAACTCAATGACAATTGTTAATATTACAGGACTATATTTGGATTATAAAAAAAATAGATATTTTGCTGAATTCCACATTATTGTCTGCTATCCGCGGTTCCATCCACGTTCTCTGCATCACTGAACACATAAGGCCCTACTATCATACGCTATTTTAGCAGGATTCAAAAGTCTCTGACTGGTTATGTTTGTGAGTGTTTTACACTATCATGAGTTATGTGAATAATTAGATTTAGAAAACCAACACAGAAATATATGCATATTCTGCAGAATTCCGTGTTTATAAGTAAATTCTGTTTTTATGTATAGATTCCGCGATTTCCTCCATGTTTTCCAGCTCACGTAGCACAGAGTTTGTGGTTTGACTGGTCGAGTCAGTTTTCCGAAGATGGAGCCTGGCTGTATACACGAACAGTACTGTCTTTTAAACTATATTTCTTATATACTGTCTGTACACTTACAAAGTTCTCAATGCTTCGGTTTGCATGTAGGGACCCTCATTATGCTACCGTGGAAGTGTGGTGCTATTTTGAGCCTTGTTAATGGTATATAAAAGCTATTTATTTTTACTTCATCCATGCCCTCACAACTAGTGTTATAAGGTAATTATCAGTTTGCACTAAAACTGAGCACATTCGATTAACATGAAAACATATCCCAGAGAACGGTCGACTTGGTACCAATGTGTTATTAAACCCTAGGTTCATTTTGTGCCGGAGTTGTCCTTTAAGTTCTGATCCAGTTCTTGCTGCTCCAAATTTTGACAAACCTTTTAAATTGGAGATTGGCATCAGGTGTTGGTGCTGGTGTGGTGCTTCTACAGGAGGACGATGAGGGAGTAGATCGTCCTGTGTGTTTCTTCTCACAGAAATTTTACCCTTGTCATACCAGATATTCTACGGTCCAACAGGAGACCTTGGCATTACTGCTAGCGTTGCAGTTCTTTGAAGTGTATATTGGGTCCAGTGCTACTCCTGTTGGGGTTTTTACAGACCATAATATTTTGGATTGTATGTACAATCATAACCGCCGCATTATGCGATATGCTTTGATTGTACAGAGCTATAACATCAGTGTCCACCATATTAAGGGATCTAATAATGTGGTGGCTGATGCCCTGTCGCGGGTGTGGGAGATGTCTCAGACTGGGGTCAGCTAATTGGTTAGAATCTGTGGGGGCATGTTACATCCCCCAGTATAAGTGCCATCAAAGTTTCTGTGTGCCCTATTCTGTGTTAATGTTCTCTGGTCTGTGTTAGTGGCGCAGATCAGTCCAATCACCACTTATTAATGACTCCTCCCTTCCATAATCCTGATCACGTTGTTCTAGTCATCAACAGCTATCCCTTTATGCCCTTCCTCTGTATTTAATGTGCCATTTTGTTTTTGTTTCTCTCTCTCTGGTTGTGTCTATGCCTGAGTGCTGTGGCTTTGGTTTGGTAGTGGTTGAGACCACTGTGAATTTGTTACAGTCACTCTCTCTGCCTGGGTTGTTCCTGGTTTCCTGTGGGGAAATAGACACACTGAACAGAACAAACACACATAACAGTGTTGGCACTTATACTGGGGGATATACTGGGGGATGTAACAAGTACATGTATTTAAAGGAACCCTCCAGCCATCAAACACCTCAAAATCATTTTCCAGGTCCTATTTCCGACACTACAGTCACAGAAATCACTGTTTCATTGCGTTCTGAAGTTCCCAAACCGGCCACCTTAAGTTTGTGAATTGTATCCCGTTTACGTCACTGAGTGACTCTTTGAAACTACAGCGGGCGGGGCTCATTTGTATCCCTATCTCATTCACGTCACAACCCTGAATCTTGTTGATTGGATACTAAAAGTGCATAATTTGTGCGGGAATACTATGCATTGCGTTCTTTCTTAAATAGCTACATATGAAGAGTTAGAGCGGGATTAATTTTAACAATGGCGAGTGCAAGTTAGGAAATACCTGAAGAGCTGGACAATTGGTAATATCCAACCATACATTTGAGCTGGAATACAGTGCGGAAGAAATATGGGAAGGGCTCCTGCCCAACGTTATCAGTTGAATTGGTCGAGCTGTCAACCATCTCCATGGACCAAGTTGTTTTCGAAACGTTTGATTCATTATCCTGAAACAAAACTAGACAAATCAGTCAAGCCCAGGCTGTGTAACACTAATAGTTAATCATTGGATGTTTTTGTGGAAATAATTGTAAAAATGCCAAGTAAATGAATTATGAAGATTGGCAGAATATTCATATGCATGTATAAATGTTAACCAGATAGCTGATTGATCTCCTTTGTCAGTTATAATATGTTAAACTGTCCGTAGACAAGATGTGAAGTTAGTTAGGTCCTAAGACAACAACTGAATTGCTTAGCCAGTTATGGATACTAATTTGTGGAAATAGTTTTAAAAATGTCAAGTAAATGAGTTATGAAGATTGGCAGAATACTCATATGCATGTATAAATCTTAACCAGATAGCTGATTGATCTCTTTGGTCAGTAATAATATTTTAAACTGTCCATAGACAAGATGTGAAGTTAGTTAGGTCCTATGGCAACAACTGATTAGCTAAGCCGGTTGTGGATACTAATTTGTGGAAATAGTTGTAAAAATGGCAATTAAATAAATTATGAGGATTTACAGAATATTCATAAGTTTGTATAAATGTTAATTAGATAGTTGACAGATCTTCTTGGTCTGTAATATTTTTTTAAATTTTACAAAGTTCGCATTGAATTCTGGACCTTGTAATATTTCAACTATAAGCAGAAATAGAAGCGCCCGAACTGTACTCTTGTCTGACTTTGGAAAAAAGGCAGAAAATGCAGTGGATATTACATAAATCACTCAAGGGTAACGTTTTAAATTACTGTATTCAATATTTGTATTTACTCTGGAATGGTGATTGTGTTGTGAGCTGTCGTTCATTGTTTTAATGTGATGTGTTTTAGTGCAATAGGTTTGTGTATTCCAGAACCAGTTTGACCTAAACAAAGTATTTACAAGTGTTTTCATTCAATCTTTATATACCATTTGCACCTGCTTCGCTGCTACTCCTTTCTGCACAGAACTTGTTAATTGAAGAAAGATAATCAGACAATAACATAGTAATGATCTCTGTGTAGAAAATAACATTATCATTAAAGGAAAACTCCAGACCCCAAAACAGCTCAAAATCGTTGTGCCGGTCATGTTTCCGACAAGACAGGCGCTAAACACCTCAGCGCATTCTGTAATTCCCAACTCGGCCACCGTAAGTGACCAGAAAATCTTAGAGGGATGTTACCGCAACATTTTCGAAACTACAAACAGTTGGTTTTGAATTGAGTAAATATTTGAATTGAGTCAATTGGAGAAAAAAAACGTCACATATAAAGATCAAGAAATGAACAAAATACCTCCCCTTAATCTAACTGTAGTTTTGAAAATGTTGCGTTAATTTCACTGTACGAAGTTCCGAAGTGGCCGAGTTGGGAATAACCAAATGTGCTGAGGTGTTTTTAATGACTATCGTGTCAGAATTATGATCGGCACAAATATTTTGAGCTGTTTAGGAGTCTGGAGCTATCCTTTAATGTTTATTCCCCTTTTAAAAAATATGTATATTTTGACTGAACCAAAAAACTCTTGTCTCCAAAAGCAAAGCAGCATTATTTTTAACGTTGACCTGAATGTTTTTGAATGTTTTGATCTTTGTTGTTTTGTCTTCCTGCTCCCCTGTTGGTCTGTGCAGCATGACAGGTGGAGACTGAGTTATGTGAACAGGGACTTTTCTGTGTGTCCATCCTACCCCCCTGCTGTAATTGTTCCCCACTCCATAGATGATGAGACACTGCTGAAGGTGGCTAAGTTCAGACAAGGGGGGCGTTTCCCTGTCCTCTGTTATCACCATGAGAAAAATGGCATGGTGAGTATCACATGCACTCGCCCAAAACACAATCATAAACACGTTCATATTCACGTCACTACAGTGTGATTAATGTTTTGCCTGTGATGGTACATGCTGTATCAAATAGCAACAGTGTTTTTCAGGTCATTATGCGTAGCAGCCAGCCCCTGACGGGAACCAATAAGAAGCGCTGTAAAGAAGATGAGCTCCTCCTCCAGGCGGTGATTGATGGCTCAGACCTGGGCTACATCATTGACACCCGCTCCCCTCAACAGGCTCAGCAGGCCAGGATGACAGGAGGCGGCTTCGAGTCCAAATCTAACTACAGTGGATGGAAGAGACTAAACCGCCAACTAGAAAGGTGTCAGTGTGTCGGTCTGTCAGTGTGTCGGTCTGTTAGTGTGTCGGTCTGTCATTGTGTCGGTCTGTCAGTGTGTCGGTCTGTCAGTGTGTTGGGCTGTCAGTGTGTCGGGCTGTCAGTGTGTCGGTCTGTCAGTGTGTCGGTCTGTCAGTGTGTCGGGCTGTCAGTGTGTCGGGCTGTCAGTGTGTCGGGCTGTCAGTGTGTCGGGCTGTCAGTGTGTCGGGCTGTCAGTGTGTCGGGCTGTCAGTGTGTCGGGCTGTCAGTGTGTCGGACTGTCGTGTGGAAGTTCATTCATTTGTTGTCGACTACTCACCACTAACACAGCTGCCAGTGTGGCTCTACTTAACCAAAGCATTTTTAGTTGTCTTGCCAAACAAAGCCACTTTTTGGTGAATAGTTGCATCTATGTGTGTGTGTATGTGTTTCACCAGGGGGAAGGTGCTCCAGGAGAGTCTCATTAAGCTGGTAGAAGCATGTGGGGACTCTTCCCACAATGTGGATCGCTGGCTTAGCAAGCTGGAGAACTCCAAGTGGCTCTCTCACGTCCAGGCTGCTCTGGCTGCAGCAGGTCTGCTGGCTGAGTGTGTGGAGAGGTAGGTCTTCCTCTAATCATAACCCCAATGTTTCATGTGATATGTACTGCAAATACACAGGGCATACAGTATCCTCTCATTCAATACTGTGATGTATAGGGTTTCACCCCATGTCAAAATGGTGTTTGTTTTGTATTGCTGTGCTTTGTGTTTGAGCACCACATTGTTACGCGTTGTGTAATCATTTGTGCTGTTTTGTCTGGGTCCAGGGATGGCCACTCTGTTCTCATCCACGGAACAGAGGGCACAGACACCACCCTTCTGGTAAGTTCTCTGGCCCAGCTCATTCTGGATCCAGGCTCCCGAACGTTGGCTGGCTTCCTGAGCCTCCTGGAGCGGGAGTGGGTACAGGTGAGACCCTGCAAAATTGTATTTTTCAAACCTGCATATACTTTCGTCAGTGCTGGTAATGCGGATATTTGCCCTGTGTACATTTGATGGCAAAGTAGTTCCACCAGCTGTAGCTGTAGGTATGTTGTTAGCTGTGTGATGTGTGTGTATTTTCCCCTGCAGGCAGGTCACCCATTCCAGCAGCGCTGTGCCCACTCTGCATACTCACATACCCGTCTGAGGCATGAGGCACCAGTGTTTGTTCTGCTGCTCGACTGTGTGTGGCAGCTGGGCCGACAGTTCCCCCTGGCTATGGGGTTCTCTGAACCTCTGCTTCTGAGGCTGGCCAAGGAGGTCTACGCCTCAGACTACGGGACCTTCCTCTGCAACAGCGACCAGGAGAGGTAAGGCCTGTGACAACACTCACCAGGGTGAATGCTTTATCCAGGCTGGCCTTATATCTGTAGTCATTATCCAGGCTGGCCTTATATCTGTAGTCATTATCCAGGCTGGCCTTATATCTGTAGTCATTATCCAGGCTGGCCTTATATCT
>JACXGM010000867.1:0-52896 GCA_016801145.1 Umbra pygmaea
TGGCGGCTGGCTTGACCGCAGTAAATTCACTCACGACTGTGCAAACGATATGCAAATTATCCGTAAATCGCGCCCTTCTTGTCCCTCCCCTCAAGCCCCTCCCCTCTACGCCAAAACAGTGACAGAAAGTTGAAACTGAATACCAGTGACATTGTAAAAATCCAGAAAGTGTAAAAATACTGTCATTGAAAAAAAAAGTCATCAAGAAAATATGTAAAGATTGTAGTTGAAAAACCTATCACAACACATAAAAATATCAAAATTAAATAAAATAATAGTAGTGTGTTGTTATATTTTTTATGTTTGTGTTTTATTTTTCAGTAGAATATTTTTCAGAGCCAATACTTGTTGTTTCAATGCCAACTTTTTATTTTCAATACTACAGGTTACTGTCACTGTTCTAGCTCCATACAAAAAGGGGTCCAAAACTTTACTAGCAAGTTGTAATTAATGAAGTAGAACATGAGGGTATAAGCCACTATAAAGTTATCTTTTACTTTTTTTAGTAAAGTGACTAAATGCCTAAGCTTACAATGAAGTAAATCTTTCGGCACCCTTCATAATGACAATGTGAGAATTGAACCCATAACTTCAGAGTTGCTAGCACCATGCTTTAATATGCCTTTCTATTATGCCTTTGTAGGACAATTTTTTCATATACTGAAAGTTCCAAATTCTCAACTGTAAGATTGTTTAGTCATTTTTTTATATAAATCAAAGTTAGAATGAATTAAGAGCTTTGTGTTGTGTCATTGTGAAATTTGCTGAAAAGATAACTTTATTAAAAGCATAGTATAACATACTAAACATTCAGTAGCATATATTTGACTCTTCTGAACCATATACATTTTATAATTAGAACCAGACATTTTAATTCCAGTTACACATCAAAAGAATAGAAGAGTGTTAGAGGAACGCCACTGACTTAATGATTTAGTCACTGAGCTGTCATTACAGGTTACAACTAGCTTATTTGTGTGAAAACTGTCTTCTCCCCTTATACCAAACCAGATTAAAGTTTATTTTGACAAGTTTGTCATTTTATTTGGCTTGTTTGGAATAATACCAGTCTCGAAGAGCTACAGATATGCTCAACATGAATATAAAGAGACCTTATCCCACAATAGGCAAAAGAGGGAAACTAGAGAGCAGAAAGGGAAATATTTTGCACATCTCCACAGCCTTGCCTCCCCATACACCTCTCCTCCTCTCTTGTTCTGAAAACCCTAGGGAGCCCTCATGGGGAGGGAAAAGGGATATTTTTAGCTGGTCTCACAATTCTTCCTGTAAATAATAACGCTAGTTGTTGCAAAGCTTCCTGCTCGTAGGGTATGCTGGGTGATGGGCTGCAGCATTACACTTCAAAGGCAAGAGCAGGGGAATGAGAGTGCTTACGTCACAGCAGTCTGCAGCAGGATCCTTGGTGATATGAGGCCTGGGATCCAGGCTGCATCATATCATCATAAGCAAAGGCTTCTGACATCTAAGTGTGCAGAGATGGAGGGGATGGAACTGAACAGGGGCATTCAACCTTTTAAAGGATGCATGTTACTTTATTTTCTTTGTTTTTATTTTGCACTAAATTCTCATAAAATTCTAATTTTCCAAACATTGTTTTTCCTGGATTTGTATTTTGATGATGATATCATTAGCAACTAGCAACACATAGAGTGATTTGAAAGGTTGTATCTCACAGACAGACGGGAAATATTTCTGGAAATAAATTGTTAGTTAAACTAAATTATTTTAGACAGGGCTTTAAAACATTAATGGCAAAAAAAGGGAGACTCAAGTCATTTAGATTAATTCATGATAGTTTGTGGTCAAATTAGAAAATTACACGTACTTCCATAATTGTTTGGCAAGCTATTTTGTACTGAAAAAAGGACAGCAAGTTACTCAATATGTCGACCTATTGGGAGATCCATGGAATAGGACATGTGCCTGGGCACACTTTAAATAGTCAGAATTCCATTTATCCCTGAAGACTTTACCCTTCTAGTATAAATAATGAATAACTAGAGTACAGTAGGTTTATAGAGCACTCAAAATTCACAATTGTACCAGTAAGCTTGTGGACTGGAAGTGTTTGTCTTTTGTTTGGTCTATCCTAGAAAAACTGACTGTATTACAATCTGTATCTCTGCAAAAGAGATATACATGTACATACTGTACATCTGTTCTCCAATTTAGATTGTATCAAGACACCTCCCACCCCAACTCATTTATTTTCATGAGCCTAAATAATCTCTTTCTGGTTTCCAAAACAGTCCTGCCAATACAATAAGTAAATGTATTATTAATTTATTTATTTGTGTTACTGCTAGGTTATGTTGGATTATGAAGAATTATGGTGAAATATCAACCTTGCTAGCTTAGCCATTTGTTAACTGTAGCCTATGTATTATGGCTTATGCTACCAAGATTATCAGTCATGAACATTTTTAGGGTTGGAATGCTAGGATATCAGATGGGCTATACTACTACATATAATCTTTTGCACGTAAATCACAGAAATGTAAAAATAAATTAACGTTTAAGGTGCAGGATATCTGCAGAATGTGAACAGGATATAACCAGGATATGATAAACAGGTATAAATACAATATATAATGTATAAATATTGACAGTATATGAACATTATATAATATACTGTAATGTACAATATAAACAGCAGTGTAATGTGATTTTTTTAAAGCTTTTAAGTTGCAGGATATGCAGGATATCTACAGTATATTAACTGTATAATGTAAACAATAGTAATATGTAAAACAGTATTGCATATTACAAACAAAGTTGTCTTTTAAAGCTGTTGCTGTTCATGTAATTATATGGTAATATTGTATGCTAACTGATTCATTCAAGTAATATTGTAGTGGAAGTAGGAAATGTTTACAGGACAGTTATGCAGATATTAAGAGCTGGCACCTGGCTGGCTACCCCACACCTATCCTTCCCAGAGTTGCTTCCTTAGAGACGCAAATACAGAGGATGCAGGGAGGTGTGAAGTATTCACCCCTCTCCCTGGACCACACAGCCTGAATGTAAAGACCAACTGAACAGCTAATGTAAGACACCAGCCAAAGGACCAAAAGACATTTGATGTTTTCCTGACTGTCCAATGAAGGGAAACTTTGGTATACACGTACCACTGTGTTGCACATGTCATGTTTCTCTTTTATAGATAACTATATAGTTGGCTGGCCAGAATATGGAGGAAAGTTCCACAGAGTCAAACGTATGTTTCCCCCCCTGGGGTGAGACATTTCAATTTCATGTAAATCTACACAGCCAGTACCTTTGTACTCAATGTAAATGTATACAGCCAGTCTTTTGTACTAATTGTATTTGTGTCCTAAAGTCTGTGAATAATGTAATCAATGTAAATTTGTCAGTAGTGGTCCTTTGTTTCCACTTTCGATGGCCAGTGAAATGTGATTCCCATTGGGGTTGAGCGGGAAGGGGGGAGCACTTTTTCGGGAGGAATATAAAGTCTATGTTCAACTAAGTTCGAGGAGTCAATCGTAACCGATACTCCTGGCATACGTTTTCGTTGCCATAGTGCTGTGTGTTAGAGTAGATTAATTACATTTAATCTGTATAGTCTTTGTTTAGGGCGGTTTTAGGATTTTAGGATGACATGTATTAATATTATTGGTATTGTAACAATTTCATTGTCCGGTTAAAGAGTTGTATTTTATGCCTTTAATTGGAATTAAATATTATTGCTTTGAACCGACCCTTGTTTGCGCAATTCCAAGTTTATTCCTAATATCTCCGGTGGAGTTATATGGAAATCATTCTTAGCCTATTCTCTGCCTGCTCATAGTATTCTGTTCATTTTCACACACACACACACACACACACACACACACACACACACACACACACACACACTTTGCTAGCAAGCTATTCAGGTGCCTAACGTGTAATCACTGAGACATTCTATTTTTGCAGCGGGGCTCGCGGCTGGCTCATTAAGGGACTCGTTTGGGCAAATTTGGCCCGGTAGTAAGTTCAGCGCATTTGAGGGCATTCCTTTCTGCCGAACCCCTATTAAACGGTTCAGTTTTCCGGTAAACATATCCAAAATGTAGGGGTCAGCTGATTGCAAATTGGTCTTGCCGGCTGTAGCAAGCGAATCTGAGGGGACAGATTTAGCCATACGTATTACATACTTTAGCGGGACTTGGCACGTCTAGACTAGCTATCTAGCGGCTTCCAAGTTCACGCCCGCTAGGCTCTGGTTGAACTTGCTCAGCTAACACAAAACACATGGAGTCAGATTTATAGATAATATATATCTTCGAGGCAACTAAGATCAATAAGATCATTCTCCACGCTTTCTAATAAGCACATTATTTATCTGTTTAACTCAGAACATTGCCCCAAGAGAAAATGAATTATACCAATTATTAATGTATTAATTTCATGTGGATTAATGGTAATCTTATATTCCCTAACTACAATATCATAGCTCGCAGTATCTGTGTCAAGTTTCAGTGTAGTCAAATGTAAGGATGGGAATCAATTAGGTTGACAAATGTTTACTTTCTGAAGACTAAATATTTTGCTTATTGTTGGAAAAAACAAAGGTTAATTTATTGTCACGTGTGCTAGAAACACCAAATTGAGTGCTATTGCAGAAAACAATATAGTCCTATCATGATAGAATTTGAATTAAGTATGAGAACAAAATTATTCATTAAAAGATTTGTATCTTTTGAATCACTGAATCTTTAACTGAATAATATAGTGTATTGTACTGAACTGTATGATTCAGTTCACTTGATTCGGAATGTCCATTACAAAATATTACACAGCCATTACTTATTAGTTATTGTCTTCAAATGATCAAGTATAGAAGACCAAAGCAGGCACCTGTTAAAATATTTGTATTGACCTAATTCTAACTGATGGTCACATTTTGTGTCTGCCTTCCAAGAATAACATTATAGTTAATTCACTGAAACAATGGAAAATCAAAGATGTAAGTACACACATGCATTTTATTTCACACACACATTAAATCGATTAATAAAATGTATGTACGTAGGTAATATGCACTATCTAGCAGATACTGCCAGTACCATGTTTTTTCTATTTCAAGGTCACCGAAATCATTCTTTTACAACTGCTGTTATATGTGCTCTACCACCTGCTGAGCCCAACTCTGAACTGGGTTAGTATGGTTCAGATACCTTAAATCAGGCTCTTGGTCTGTGGCCCAGTAGGGATGTTACTTTGCCTACTGTACGTCATCTGACTTCAATGTCCTCATAGTACAAACAGCCCTATTTGTATATAGAACTGTTACATGATTATGTACTCTAAATCAGAAAAAAAACATGAAACATCAAAAGTCTTGGGGCTAGACCGGGGAATGAAATCCCCAAAACCTAATGATGCCAATGGTCAGGCGATAAGAAATCCACACTAAGCCTGCATCTTTTCACAGTCAACTACTTGTCTAGTAGAATTTGTTTTGCTGTCTATCCTAACCGTATCCCAGTCAATGTCATGTTCCATGTACCCTGTCACGAATCATCTTGGGTGATTATTGTGGTGTGTTTGAAGTTGCATGTGCATATCTTCCATGAGGGCAGCACTCAGTTACAATACAGCAGCTGAACAAATAACTATGATCTTAAACAATTTATACTCATTGTTTCCATTTCTTATTTTTGGATTTATACATGAGCAGTTCATGTAAGGACATCAGTCAATTGAATTGAGAATTGTTAGGCCATACTCTGTGAATTGGATTACATTTCTCCATGCTCATCCATTGGTTTTTCACCAAAAACAAAGGCAGGGTGACCATTTTGCTATTGTTTTAGTATGGATTCCAGCATTGGGCCCATTTGCAACAGAGTGAAAATTTGTACTATGCAGATGGACATTGCTTGTCCGCCTGCTACTAACATTAGCTGGCACATAACTATGTGTGCATGTTCAACATGTCTGGTTGAACTTTAAATGCCTTTTAAAAGCTCCCACTCCTAGTTGTCTTAATGCATAAGTCTTGCAGTTATTTTCATCCATTAACTTACAATGTATAGTTTCATTAAAATATTTGAAACTTTACTTTTCTACTATAAATAGATTTTTTAAACTCATTTTCCTCCCCTATGCAAATGCATGATGTCACTCTCAGATGAAGGGCAAGGGAGCCAGACTTCAAGATATGTTTAAGATGTGTGTTCACTGATGCACATCCAATGCACATTTTACTAACAATAAATTCTAATCACACTGCTCACTCTGGAGGTGAATACAGTCCGAGGCCTGCAACCACAATTAAGCTTGCACGCCCCAACCAACAACAAGGGCCTGCTATAATGTGATCCGACAAGGCCCTATGTGCCAGCCAACCTGTCATCTGCCTTCTGCTAGACCATCAGACACTGTCAATATGTCAGAACCATGATTCTAGCACCTGCCTAAAATGAAAGATTTTTATTTTTAAGTAGTGAAATGGGGGAGCCCCTACTTGTTAATTTGAGAATTGCATAAAATTACTATTTTTGAAATATTTCACAATAAAAAGTGGATCTGGTATTATATGATGTTGACATATTAGAGGAAGCAAGGTCAGGCTACTATAAATGAATGTAGAAATATCCTACCGGAACAGGCTGAAAAGAACAACATGTTGGTGTTATGTGATAACTTCATCATAATACATTTTAATATTTTTCAGGGAAAATGGGTGTTTCCCACATCTTGATAAGAACCATATCGGAACAATTTTTACTTAATGGGTAACATGAAATGGAAACTTAAAAATACTTAAAACAAGAGTTAGCCTAAATCAAGACAGCAATATTAGGTTTTCATTTATTTAACATTCAGTACATTGCCACAGTAAGGTTGCATTTGTGAATACTGAATTTCAGTTGTATATTATGTTTAAATAGATACATTCGCTCTTTGCCTCCACATCAAGTACAACCCAAGTATGTGTACTGGATGATGATACCAACAAGATAGCAGTGAAATTGCTTGACTGCAGTCAAAATCGAAGATAACCTTGAATTCCACATTAAGCAGCAGTAAATCGCAGGCCAAAACTGAGATCAGCTGTGCAGTGTGGATGGTTTAACGAGAGATCAGCTGGCAATAATCGAGAGGCTGGTTACAGTTACAGATGAAATATTGACTGACCTCCAACTTACAATTGCTATTTTTCAAGGGGGAAAAAACATTACGTCTCCCATTGGCCTCAATGTTGTTGAGGAAAATAATACATTGATGACTTATTGTAAAAACATTGACTAAGCTTGACATTTACAGTACATGTTTGTAATTCAGCTAATACTCTATATGCATTGTCATATATCTGATTAATCTATAAAGCCAAATAGTGCAATGACGAATAGTAAATTAGTCTAGATTCATGTCACTGTTCAGCGACTACACTAAATTAAAATTAGATTGCAGGGCCTCTACAGTATTTCAAATGAACATCAATCTTTTCCTAAATGCAAGAAGGATATGAAGAAAAAGTCAGACATCACTTTTCTGTTTTCACTTGCAATTCCAACATAATTTGAAACTAATTCAGCCTTGATGAAGTTTGTTCTTGCAGGTTGGAGGTTAATATGGATCTTTAATTGAATTAAAGCAGTTGGAATGACACACTTGGTGTGCACAGCCAAGCATGGCATTGCTAGAATCCGATTACATGAGTACCATGCACACTATGGTGACATGTACTGTTTTACTGAAACCTGTAGTAAAGAAATTGGGAAAAAAACTCTAAATTTACACAGAAATCTTTGCAAATTCAAGGTAACTTTTGGGTGGTGAAATACCTAACTTTTCAAAGTTGAGACTACAATCTGAATGAAAGATATCAGGTCCTGGATTAGGTTTTGGATTAGTAGTTCATTTTAGACATTTGAGATAAGGGTTAAGAGTAGGCCTTTTAATGTTTATCACACTGCTCATTCAACACGAAAGCCTTACCTTGATTCATGGGTGAAAGGTTACATACTTGTCAATTGTGATTACATTTACAGGCACCCAACCTATACACAAGGAGTTGCCAAAGAGCAAAATAACATAGTTGCTATATACATACTACATAGTTAATATACTTGACTTTTGAACTCTTCATAGAGACACCATGTCCTGGAATTGTAAATTAAGTTTCCAAGACCAGGAGGCAATGTGTAAAAAAATAATTTTAAATTTACAAGACTGTTAATATATAACAAAATTATGATCTGGGCATGTATAAGTTTTAATTTCCTAGTAGAATAATGGATAAAAATGCAGTTTTCATAATATGGCCATATAATGAAAATGCAAATGTATGTTTTAATCTGTGTGGTGCTAGAGATCTCTACCTGACAAATCTGTTGAGATCACAATGGTGAGTTACTGTACAGTAGATGTCTCTGAGTAATCCGTGACAAAATTATAGGTTCCATGATAGTTAATGACCTTGAATGTAAAGTTTTTAGGCCTGTACACAAATCATATCCTCAAATATAGAGTAAGCAACTTCTTAATGACAGCAATGGAAATGCAAGCTCTGCGCCACTGTGTTTGATTATTTTAATGGTTACTTCTAAATTATATGATATTGTTTTACATACTTTGAATGTGAAATTAAGTAAATACCTGAAATTGTATTTAAATCCATTTTATGGTACATTTGAATGTAAAGTATGTCAGATTATGAGTTTGGGGCACTGGTTCCCTAATTGCAGATATGAGGAGTGTTTGCCTAAATTTGGAATGTCTGGTTCTCAGGTGAGAGCACCTCATTTTAGTCTGTGGGTTCACATTAACTATGAATTTTCCTTAAAATTCAGTTTTAAACTGCATTATTTTAAATGTATCATAATATTTGTGTCTATGTTGTGCTCAGAACTGTAAAGGTTGTGGCTATTCTAAGTAATGCTTTGAAAACATGACTGGCAACATACTGATTCCTTGCTCCGATACTGTCTAGTGGCATCTGATTATTTATATTTGCAATTTCATACCAAGTAGATCTCTGAGTATGTTTCAAATACCTATTTTAGCAATTAGAGGTGATTCTTAAATGTGCACATCTTTTTCTATCCATTTTTCAGACACAAACAGAGCATGTCTCTCATTTACATTTAAATTCAACCCAAGAAGCAGTATGCATAGTCCTGACTTTGGCATTAAGCTGCCCAATATAGACTAACATCAGTTGTTAATCTGCAATCCACTTGGCATTGTGAAGGAGAGGGGGCCTGCATGGAAGCTGGATAAAAACTGGGTAAATTGAGCCTTTGAGGTAGGCAAAGCATACTGGCGATTTCTCACAACAAGCCCTCTTTCTGGCACAGGTAGCACTGGAATGATGCAGAATTTCTCTCTCGTCATCTGGAGCAGAACATAGGGACTGAATAAGTGTAATTCACAATGTAAAGCAGTGTCACTGTCTAGTTTAGTGTAATACAAAATATAACTTTTTTTGGCAATTGTCAGATTTCACTAAAAGATTTACACCCACTTTCCTGTGGTGAGGTTGTGTAAGTACTCTACTTAAACCCGGGTCTCTTATATTCATCAGTCTACTATAGAAAGTGTGTAACCTCACTGGCTGAGCGATCAACATTTTGTGTCCAGCAATTTCTTGTTAGCACTAGTTACTACTGATGTAAGACAGAACTGTTAGATAACTGTACTTCAATCTTGTGATTTTGTCTGCTACAACTCATAAAATTCAAATTTGGTATGCTTAAGACCCAAGGATGCGTCTTTAAAACTTGTTCAACATATTTCAATATTCACTGTATATATTGTGGGGCATAGGACTAAAGTATACCTGACACATAAAACATACTGGCTATTGATACCATACATGGAGAAAATCCGTCCTGTTTATTTCAGGTTGATAGGTTATATTACCCAGTCAACCCAAAGCTGTTAAAAATACATCTAATAATGACTCATCCCCTATATAAGACATACTAACATGATGCAACACCTCTTCTCTAGTTCATCAGTTGATTCATTCTTGATGCCATATATACATTGCAACAATTATGTCCAGGGTGGTGGGTGTCTTCAGCCTACTCTGATTTGTGTATCAAATAGCACTGTGAGTAAATATGGGTCAGGCGCAGGACATTTTGAAGGGATATAGAGACAATGAATTTCCTATTTTGCTACCCTGCAATAAAAACAGGACCATGTTTGTTTCTTACTGTCAGTGTAAGGACTAGCATTAATCACACGGCCTGTCACTGCACTCCTCTGCGTTTGCGTACCTTTCTTTGAGGCTTTACTCACTCTGGCATTGTACCTGCCACAGCACTTTGCACAGTGTACTCACAACATTCTCCTCTACAGACAGATCGAGATCATCTCAGATGGCGTCTGGATAGCAAGGTGTCTCAAGGCCGGATGATTTAAACCTAAGGAGAATATAATTTGTGGTGAAGGAGAAATAAAGAGAGCAGTTCTTTTCATGATGCTGTCTTCCTGAAACAACATGTTAATTAGGAGTCAGCGAGGCAGAGGACAAGATGGCATGAACATCTGAAGCTTTGTGGAATCTGTACCTCCTCACTCTCATTATTAACATGTTTTACCCAAGCTACTCTTAAATTGCCAGGTGCAGACAAGCAGCCATTATTATTGTGAGTTTGTTACTTCCTCCGTTGTATCAATAATACTTTCTAGTAGATAAAATGTTATATTATGAACCATGTGGTTTGAACCCAGTACATATAAGCTGTAGTATATTTATGTATATATGTAGTATACCACCAAAAAGAGCATACATAATATGCAAGGGTAGTAAAAGAACGTATGTAAATGTTGTTCAAAGTTGTTTCATTTGAAATAGTCCTGTAGACTGACAGAAATATTGTGATATGTCTGATGCAATGAGAATCCTGAAACAGAATATTAATACAGCATAGAATATTCACAGCTTGTTGATGTCTAGGAAGAGACACAGTGCTGTTTAGAGTTATGAAACAAGTAATTTCCATAAAATCAATTGAGGTAGCCAGCTAAATCTTTAGAATATGTTAGTGTGCATGTGGCTGATCATTATTTTGGCATTGTGCATCAGATAATATTGCTTGGAAAAAAAAAAGGTGTCAGAAAATGAATTGTGCTTTCGGTTAAACCTCATTTGCCTCTAAATTGCTTGCTTCTCTGTCCTCTGAAAAATGTATGTACGTACATATGGGCTAAGTCACTTCTAATTGGTACTATTTGCACATGGAGCTCTTTCGCAGCTCTCTGAAAATAATTACTCATATTAAGCCCATAAATAATTCCAAAGACTGCCTACTGAAATCTCATTAATTAATTTCAGGAAGTCAAGTCATAAATATTCCAAAACAAAGAGCATAACCATATTCATTGTCTATAATAATTCATTTTCTACAATATTCTCAGGTAAGAACGCATCTATTAATAGCATTAATTTTGCGAGGTTATCCTCAACCCTAGATGATAATCTTTCCATTTTCATGCCAATAAAAATGCATGCTTTTATATCTGTCTGTGACATTGGAAGGGACTAGTTTGTCAATGGTATTTGTAGTAAAATGTACATGGTATCATCTTATTATTGAAGGGTTTGTTGTGATGATTAATATCCCATCTGATCAAAATATAGTGAATTGAAATACATGCATGGTGCAATAGCATGGTAGTGTGCTTGATTCACATGCAAACAAGTGCAAAAATGCATGTTGGGGGTGGAACATAGTTTCAATCCATTTCAAAGATTCACAGAGGCATACCGTTTCACAAACAACAAACTATTTAATCAGAACAGTGAACACACTTATCTTTCCTCATTAAACAAAACAGACGTAAGCTATCTAGCATGCCCATTCTTTGCTGCATGGGTGTGGCTGTTTGCACCAGCATGATATACTTATGCATCCCTGGTTTCCTCTTCATAAGGCAGCA
Source organism: Umbra pygmaea (assembly GCA_016801145.1). Taxonomy (NCBI): domain Eukaryota; kingdom Metazoa; phylum Chordata; class Actinopteri; order Esociformes; family Umbridae; genus Umbra; species Umbra pygmaea. Next base: position 11,926 of record JACXGM010000867.1, read on the forward strand.
GGCAGGACACCCATTACACTGCATGCTATTGATTTCTCAGGCTATCATGTTTCAGTGGCGCTGCGTCAACATTTTCATCCTCCTCAACACTGACAACAACAGGTTACAAGTGAAATGTGGCCTCCTCTCAAAAACTGGGAAAACTGTAACAACAGTTAGCCTTAATTTGGAGCACCAAGTTGGTAGTCTGTCTATCACCAGACCAAGCTCAATCTTTTAAGGTTGAACATTAGTCTGGGGAGTCTGCTCTGTATTTTCTACTGCACAAGAGGCGTGATCAACAGACATAGTTCAAATGACTCTGTACGCAATTGGATAGTCCTTCAACCAATCAGACTAACAATCTGGTTGAGCTGCAGGGCGAAATCATATTGCTGGCAGATCAGGCTGGGCTTAACCAGTCTACCAAGGTGGCTTAATTATTAACATATTTTTCGTTATAGAAAACATATTTTATTTCATAGCTATTCAGTACACTGTCTTGCCACAGTGCATGTCATGCTGCAGGAACTGAAATTAGGCTGCCATTGTGGATTCTTTGTGCAGATTCTTCAATAAGAGGTCATGAGTCTAAGAAAAAATGATTGATGGTAGGAATTGCACAGATTCCCCATTTGACAGAAGACAGACCATCAAATGGGAAAGCTTCATAATCATCTCAATTCCACTATTACTATAGATACATGTTGGACATTTTCTAAAATGTTAAAATTTGAAAGTTACTCCTTTAATATATTTGGGGTTAGGTTAGTTACATCCCTAACAGCTCAAAACTGCAACTGACCTAACTTTGTATCGAAACAAAAGGAGTTAAACACAATTTAACTTTATCATCGTTAGAATGCTTTTACGTTGAAGGAAATTCCCATGGTCTAAAAAAATTAACTTTTTCTTGTCATCTACAAAGCAATAAACATACCCGTTGTCATGGGAATACATGAGTATCTGTACGTAATGGATTGTTGTTTTTGGTGGCAGTGGCCGGTAATAAAGCAATTATTTATAACTTTGGAGATAGCGTCAAACATATTTACACTGCATTGTTAGTAGACCCCCTTAAAATTACACACATGCCTTTGTTGACAGGAAAAGTGTTTATTTGAAGACCATCTGAATTTGCATTAATGTAAAAGCATTCTAACAACGCAAAACATGAAGGGTGGGTAACTCCTTTTGTTTAGATGTGAAGCTACATGTACCACTGACCTAGACTGACAGAAAACAATGTCAGGGTTAGGAACTGTCATCATCCCAAATGGCAGCCTTATATCCTTTGAAGTGCACCACCTTTGCGCCTGTAGTAGCATACGAAATAAAGGATATTAGCTGGTGGGATGCACTTTGTATGAGACAACAACATAGAATGCCATCTTTCATACATAGTGTACTGATTTCATTGTTAAGAAAGTATAGCAATTGTGTTACATGTTGGCACATGGTGTACAAGAGCATTAAGCCACTAATATACTTTGCCATTAAACATATGTGAATGTTGATCATGAATGGATTGTGAATAATGAAAAGTGAGACAATAAATATAATGAGTAGATAAATATGAAAAATAAACAGAAAGCATAAATATTGGAAATGGTGAGAGGTTAACATTATATGCAGGTATGTGCTTGGTTCCCATTAGCCTCTATTTTACATATCGAATGCAGGGACACTTTGCAGAATCATTAAGTGGGTGTCCTCTTCTCAGCAGACCCTTAATATGTTAATATGCAAATACACAAACATTTGCTTTCAGTGTGCCCAATTTCTGTATGTCTAGTGAAAGGAACTAGAATCACATTTCTGGTGGAATGTGCGGTGGTCAAAAGGTGTACTTTCATGAGAGTTCAACTTTGTATTCTTCCTAGAAAATTTTCATTGGTGCGGTTAGAGGTTTTACAGCCAAATACTGTGGCCTTCATCCCTGTCAAGTTGTCATGGAAACAAGAAGAGCTGTGGGGAGCATAGTAAAATTAATTTATATTTTCCCAAGTCACAAGGAGGAAGAATACTCAAGGCATTACGTTGAGTAATTAAACACAGTAAACTATCTGCATGAATATCAACATACAAAATTAGTCGCAGGTTAAGGATGATGAAAATAACTAACAGTCAAGATACTCTGATTAGCTTTTTAAGAGGAACTGCGCACAACAGGGTCCCAATTTGTTGTTTATGATGTCATCCAGCTATGTACTGTGTTACCTATTAAATATACTGTATTGCAAACGATTTTTGGGTTGTCACATTCTTATGATATTTTACAAATTAGATTTATATCATATCCTACAAATTTGTTGTGCTTAAAGAAATATTTTCCAATGCATTCCAATTCACCATGCGTGCAGGCTAGAAATATTATAATTTGGCATATGATTACATATTAGATACTGAAAACTATCTTCTGTTAAAATGGTGCACAGTCAAGTGAAATGATACATTATTGCTCTGCTTTGCACTTTCACCGTGTTTATTTATGTCTGTATTTACACCAGTATTTCCGATAATGCGTGATGTTTGTCAAGTTAAAGGTGGGTATGTAATTTAAATTATTTTGCTACAGAGGATAGTTAGATAATAGCAAGTTTGTAAATCTAATGATGCTAAATCCACAGACATAGCTAGCGAAAATAAATGGCAACTGGGACTGAAACATGACATTAGCACATCCTGACTGATCAACATCTCAGGAAACTATTTTGAAAACATGAATTACGTAATATGCCAACATATTTAGGGTGTTTTTACTTTTCAACTGCACAATTTGCTATTAGGCTATATTAGTGCTTCTATTACGTTGCCCCTGCACATTTCGTTTATGGGATTCATGCGATAACATTCCAAACATTCCATAGAATTCGAAATTATATTGCAACAGTTAAGGTTAGGCATAAGAATACGAACGGTTATGGTTAGGCAGCATGACCATAGAAAATGAATGATTAGAAGTGCCATTCCAATGCAAATAAATGTAGCAGAATGGTCAGAGCGGCAGCCATTTTTACGTGTACCATTCCATTGTAAAGATCTAGCAGCCTACTTCCACATTAAACCGATTTGCGTGTTGTTACCATGACAACTAACGACAGTCGCCATTTTTTTGTGTACTAATCGAATGACCAAGCAAACCAGTTTAACAAGGCTTCTATATGTTTAATATCTATGGGCATGACGCTACTAATGGTTAAGGTTAGATATGATGTTACTGAGGTTAAGGTTAGAATTAAGGTTAGGGTTAACATTATAAAAAATTGACAATCGCCTGTCTGCATCACGCAAGCGATGTAAAACAAAACACACACACAGAGTCTCTGGATTTGAATTAATGAACACTGGCATGCAGGTCACAGATTTTTACGCACGTCAGCCGTGCCTGAACTCCACCCTAGCAGAATGTATGCTATTTACATGATAATGTATTGATCTTCATATGTTCATATTTAACGTTATTCAAGTGTTAAATTTACAAACCTACAAACCTAAATGACCCTCTCATACGTTCATATTTCACATATTTCAGTTTTACAAAATGGTTCCCTCAGAACGTAACGTATCTCATGTGATTTTGGGCTCCATTAAAAGCAAGATAGATAACTGGACTCAGACATCATTCTGAAATGCATTTATTTTTATGGTTTTTCCAGTACTGAAGAATACAAAACCATAATTGCATATCGTAAGATATTCCTTCAATATCCCATAGTTCACCACAATCAAAATGCTCAATGTTTTGACACAAAATTATCCTTAGGAAGTGGCAAAATTAGATCTTTTTAGCCCTACAGATTTGCCTACTGACAGTACACTATCTACTGCACAGTAGGCTCAACATATCTCACTCTAATTTGACTTTGTAATGATGTGTCTATATTTACCAAATAAGCACCTTTGTGTATATACGGACTTGAACATTATTTTAGTTTAATTACATTATTGTTATTTGTTATTTGCACAGTTAGCATTTGCACTGTCACACTAGTGTTAACTTATTACATTGTATTTGCCTGCTACTCTGTACACTGCATTCAACTGCATTCAACTGCACATTCAACTGCACTTTTCTATCTTTCTCCCTTACCCTACCCTTTGTGTTATTCTTGTGTATTTGTATTCATGTGTAACTCTGTCTGTACTTGCACCTTTGCTTTATCTTGGCCAGGTCGCCGTTTTAAATGAGAATTTGTTCTCAACCTGGTTAAATAAAGGTTAAATAAAAACAAAAATGTGTTTTTGTCCATCCCATGCATGGTTGTGTGGTGCAGTTTTTGCTAACATAGCGGGTAGTACTTAGATTAATTTTGCTTGATTACATTTATATTTCAGGAACATTGGACAATAATCAACATGTTACATAAAAAAAACGATGTCTTCAAAACTTTTAGGGTACGTGTGGAAGTGTTGTACTGTAGTTACAGTACGTGTCTAAAGGCAGTGTTTCATTTGTGCAAAATGACAATGTGGAAATGAGGAAGGTGCTTAACATGTGCCGTGATCAAATTGCAGTTCTGACAATTGTTCCTTAAATTCAGAGAGTGTGATGGGAATCTACAAATTCATGTTTTTGTGCAGTTCATTCCAGTTTGCAGCAGGGAAATAGATGGAACTACAGGCAAATTCAGTGTTGGTTTAGGGATGAATAGTGACCTGCTAGAATGCAGGCTATGGGTTGGCATTGCTACAGTATAGTGACTATTGAACTAAGTTAAAGTTTATTTGGGTCTGGAAGCAGACTGAACCATCTAATCAGATCCTAGTTATTTGTAGTTGTCGACATACTCTAATTCAGAACTGTCCAAAGTGGTGATGCTAGTCAGGTAGGCAGCTGAGGGCAGTGTCTGGTTGAAAAGCATGCCTTTAATTTTACCAGAATTTAGAAGCAGTTGGAGGTCTCAGAAGGAATGTTGTCATTGAAGCTCTTTTAGAGGTTAGTTAGATCAACGAAGGGCCAGATGAATACAGATTGGTGTCATCTGTATAGAGATGAAAGAGAGTGGTACCAGCAGCAAAAGCGACACCATTTATACAGAGAATAGGGTTGGCCCCAGGGATCGAATCTTGTGTCACAAATTCATAAAGACAGCCAACTGACTAGACAGCAGGCCCTCAGATTTGATAATCTGTAATTAAAAGTGCAAGGCCTTGGCCAAATCAATAAAGATTGCTAGTGTTTTTTAATTAACACATTTTTTATTCTTCCCCATTTTCTCCCCTTAATTGTTCTTTTTCCACACTAACCCTTCTTCATATGTCGCAGAGCCACCAATTCTTTTCACACTGCTCATCCAACACAGAAGCCTTTAGTCAGATCATGCGTGGGATGATTACGTTCACCAACTATACTTCCGTGATTGGATTTACAGGGACACCTAATCTGCGCACAAGCAGTCGCTGGTGAGTGATGTGGCAAGGTATATAATCCAAGTTGGAGAAGCCATAGTCAGGCTCGAACCACTGACTATCACCACGCGGACCCCCATCAATAGTGTTTTTAATCAATGCGATTATGTATTTTGTGCCATGAAAACAAGATGATTTTCAGTAGTGTACTATAGGCCACATATAGAGTTAGGTAGGTTACTTTTGAAATGTAATCCATTACAAGTTACCCATCCAAAATTGTAATCAGTTATGTAACTTTTGGGTTACCCAAACTCAGTAACACAATCTAATTACTTTCCATTACTTTTAGATTACTTTTAGATTACTTTAAAAAACTATAACCATTTGAATGGCATAGCAGGATGTTTGTTTATCAAAAAACAAATTCTGTGGCCCCCAAAAAGTTATTGTAATAGGACAAACAGTAGTACTCCTGAATAAATAGAAAGGTAACCCCAATTTGTGTCAATAAGGGCATTATAGGTGGACTGATGGCAAGTGGTAGTGTACCACGAGACAAACTATATACAGTGGGACTAGTTGACTAGTTTCCATAGCTATTTATTATATCTGAAGCTGTTATACAGAACCCCTTACATTATTGCTACATTTTTCAATATACAATTGACTACTCCCAAATGTATGTAATGGGGAGTAACGGATTACAATGTTTTTGCCAGTAACATAACCGATTATGGTAAAAAAAAAATCTGAACATATAAATATTTTATATTATTTCCAAATATTATGCTTCTCTGTTTACTTGAATGAGCCATTGGGAAATACTATGTAATATTATTAAATATCATTCCATTAGTAAAAGTATTGTATGAAAGAACATCTCAAAACAAAATTATGAATATTTTGATATAGTCACATATTTAATTATTTATTTGTTTCATTTTCACAGCTTTGATCCTTCATACAATATTGGCTGTACAAATAATTCAAACAATGGAGTATTTTGGCTATTGTCCCATAGACTATTGGAAAGATAAAAATCTAAATACATTTGTAACAGGGTGATTCAGAAGCCAAGCACAGGACACAGAGATGCAGTGTTGCTCGTTAATGACGGACACTCTTGAGCAAAACAATAAACGTTGCGGGTGAGTAATTCATTTGGTTAGTTTGACGGCACTCGTAACGTAACAGCATTTCCGGGTATAATGATTCCAATAATTACAACAACCGTTTAACGTTACTGACCTAACGTTAGCAGCCACTGTTACCAAACTTTGTTTTTCGAACTTAATTTGTTTAGGAGTAAACCTAATCAACTGCAGCCATTTCCTCTTCTCTTTGTCATCACAAGGAAGGGAGTAGAATGACAATTTAATAGTTTTTTTGGACTCCAAGCTGTTTAAACAACAAGGTACATGACACTGCAGCATGTTGAAAAGACAAGACTCAATGCAATCGTTTTGGACCTTGGACCCGGAAACATTATTATCAGAACATTGAACCTTCACCGCTTAACAAGCGAATACTAGAACAAACTACTTGACAGTCAACCGCCTGGACCAGGAGAATATACACTGAACAAAAATATAAATGCAACACTTTTGTTTTTAACCCCATTTATCATGAGCTGAACTCAAAGATCTAAGACCTGTTCTATGTACACAAAAGGCCTGTTTCTCTCAAATATTGTTCACAATTTTGTCTAAATCTGTGGTAGTGAGCACTTCTCCTTTGCTGAGAAAATCCTTCCACTTCACGTGTGGCATATCAAGATACCGATTAGACAGCTTGATTATTGCACCAGTCTAAGGCCAAAAACAATGACCACCTAACCTGGCAAGGGTTCAGACCAGGGCTGTAATGATATGCGTATCGCAATCCAATATTCATCTGGCAACAGTATATAATGCCCGCAACACAAACTCAGATATTTCATTTCAAACTAATAACGCTAGATTTAATTAATTGCAATAAACATTGTGAATTCATTGTAAAGCTAGTGAATTGTAACCGAATTCAATTGTGTTGTGTGTAAAGAAATAGTAAGAGTATGTGATAGCAAAAACTGCACATTTGACAAGCGTTTAATAACTGATTATTAAAAACCTTAACAAAAACGTTGTACACAAATTGATTGAATATATTGTCAGTGTCTCTTTTTTTTTTTAAACATGAGTACATATGAAAATCATTCACTAGAGTCTGTTGTTACCGAAAATGGACTAATTGTAGCAACACAACAATCAGGGCGGGAAATTAACTTTTTTGTCTACCAGCCAAAGTGGCTGGTGGATGCAAATTTTTTACCAGCCACTTTTTCCCAAATTCAAATACATAAAAGAAAACACATTACTATATTCTATATTGCTTCAATACATTAATTTCACTATGAATACATATTAATATAGGTCAATTACTAAAGGAACATTTAGTGAAGACAAGTCTGAGGTGAATAATTTTCAGATAATTGACCTATTGTGCTAATCTGTTTGCTAATTGTATGTCCTAATACCATATTTTAGTCATCTACTTTTAAATCACATATGCAACAGTAGGCAATTTAAACTTTGAGAGGTGTAAAACTTTACTGTTATAACACCTGACGTACGCCACAATATTTACACATTTGTAAATTCATTTTCTAATAATCTGTTTGGAAAACATCTGGGATTACTAATAAAATATCAAAGCATTGGTTAAATGATTTACATTTACATTTAAGTCATTTAGCAGACACTCATATCCAGAGTGACTTACAATAAGTACAGGCACACTACATTTACAATTTAGTCATTTAGCAGACACTGTTATTCAGAGTGATTTACAGTAACTACAGGAACACTACATTTACAATTTAGTCATTTAGCAGACACTCTTATCTAGATTGATTTAGAGTAACTACAGGAACACTACATTTACAATTTAGTCATTTAGCAGACACCCGTATCCAGAGCGATTTACAGTACATTAAGCACAGGGGCATTCTTTCTGGAGCAATTTAGGTTGAAGTGCCTTGACCCAAGACAACAACATTTGGCAGAGCAGGGAATCTAACCAGCAACCATCTGATTACTTGTCCGACTCCCTAACCACTGAGCCATCTGACCCCCATCAAAGTTGCAAGTGCTCCTTCAATAATGAAACGAAACATAATACAACATTAAATATAATAAGAAACCATATTATGGGGATGTAAGATACTTGAATTAGAATCCGTTATTAATAAACTAAGTTAAGTTGAGAAGTTGGAATTTGCGCGTGTAAAAATGAAAGTGGTGTTTATCAGAATCCAATCATTATCGCAGACTAAACAAGTGATTTTAGTGACAGCTGAATCATCCAATGAGCGTTTAGCATTCCGCGCTGTTTGTGTGTGATTTTCTTTTTTCGATTTCACAAAATCATATCATATTCACATCAACTTCCCCATATCTGTAAATATACAAGTTTTGTCCATGATAATTTCAATATTGACTTAATCTAGCCTACTCGGGCTTAATACTGGGAACTAAATTGATTTGTTTTTCTTTTATACCGCACTACGTTTATGGTACCGCAGCTCAAGGCTGGAGTTCTCATAGACTAGCTCCGCGAAAATCAATCAAATATGCACCTCGACAGAAGTGCGTCTTTCATGGTTAATAAGTAAGCTTCCGCATTTTTGTCCAACGCGTTTATCTCCAATCCAAACAAGTAATGTTTAAAGTAGCCAAATAAAAAACAAAAAAACTTATCATATGTTGTACAATTCACCCGCCAGAGTGGCTGGTAGATTGGGAAAAGTTACCCGCCAATGTGAAAATCTACCCGCATTTGGCAGGTGGCGGGTGTTAATTTCCCACCCTGACAACAATTGTAGCAACACAACATGGACCCACTACCTATCTATTAAACCTGTACGAATCGTGACTCACTCGGATCTTTAACCCGAGTCTTTAAACTAACTCATGAGTCGCGAGTCTTTAGTATTATTAACCCGGATCAGTTGAGTCCTAATACAATTCGATATAAAATGATAAAAACGCCACACGCAAAACTCTTGTAACATTAGCTACTCCTAGTCCTAGCCATCTTAGCTGCCAACAGCTTTATAACTTACTTCATGGGCAAACACAACTCTACAATTCAACTTAAGCGACCGAGTGAGCAGAGCGACAGTCCGAGACAGGTTATGGGAACTTCCCGATCCGCAGACTCAGAGCCGGAAACATTGCAGACTCACAGACCATGTGACTCATGAGTTGTCGAGGACTCGTGAGTCCGCGGAGGACTCGTGAGTCCGCGGAGGACTTATGAGTCGCGGAGGACTCATGAGTCCTCCGCGACTCATGAGTCCCATGGTCTGCGAGTCTGCAATGCGGAATCCGGATGTATGGATTATCGGGATGGACCAACACAGGATAACGCAAACTGGTTGCCCCCCCTTTCAGTAAGGAGGTGATCAGAACTGCAATCTTGCCAAAACCACAAATGAACCTCCAGAAATCATTTGCAAAACCTAGGAACCTCTGTACTGCCTTAACCGTGGTTGGCTACACAAATATTTAGATTTGCATGACCGCTAAAATGGCCACAGCTACCCACAATGCATCGTTCCACAACGTCGTCGCCCAAGCTCTATTAGGCTATGTTCGTACTTCTATTACATTGCCCCAGCACATTTCGTTTAGCAGATTCATGCAAGAACATTCCACACATTCCATACATTCAGCATTCAAAATGATATTGCAACATTTACAAAATAGTTCCCTCAGTACGTATTTCATGTGATTTTGGGCTCTGCGCAGAGGTTAAAACTTTATCCAGAGCATCGGCAAGTTGTGAAATCTGAGAATCATGCTTCATAAGCTACATATAAGTCTTCCTTATTGCACCTGCTATTGTCGTACCCCTCAACCATGTTTTTGTATGTTTCCCGGAGTGGATATAATTTAATAAGCAAACTACCAACAACATCTACTGCCTACGTCTCCCTCTCTCCACCATACCACACATAATCGTGACAACAAGAGAACAAGCTACTTGACAGGCTAAGAGACTAAATCTCACAATTCGACTTAACATGCAAACGCCTAAGAAACATAACAGAGTATTCACTCCCTGCTTTACATAGAACAATGTTAGGTGCATAATTCGGGGACAGTGATCTCAGAAGGTCGGAGACAAGGAGCGGTGGAACTGACACATACCAGCAGGGTAGGATCCAGCCTGTAGACTGAGAGATGTTACAACATATAATTCCTATAAATATGACATTCCTGTTGTTGCAGGAATGTTCCTGGACACCAGTCAATTTCAACTTGTACAGTATTTAAGGTTTAAAAAGGTACTGTATGTATGTATGTATGTATGTATGTATGTATGTATGTATGTATGTATGTATGTATGTATGTATGTATGTATGTATGTATGTATGTATGTATGTATGTATGTATGTATGTATGTATGTATGTATGTATGTATGTATGTATGTATGTACACTCACCTAAAGGATTATTAGGAACACCCGTTCAATTTCTCCTTAATGCAATGATCTACTCAACCAATCACATGGCAGTTGCTTCAATGCATTTTAGGGGTGTGGTCCTGGTCAAGACAATCTCCTGAACTCCAAACTGAATGTCAGAATGGGAAAGGAATGTGATTTAAGCAATTTTGAGCGTGGCATGGTTGTTGGTGCCAGACGGGCCGGTCTGAGTATTTCACAATCTGCTCAGTTACTGGGATTTACAAGCACAACCATTTCTAAAGTTTACAAAGAATGGTGTGAAAAGGGAAAAACATCCAGTATGCGGCAGTCCTGTCGGCGAAAATGCCTTGTTGATGCTAGAGGTCAGAGGAGAATGGGCCGACTGCTTCAAGCTGATAGAAGGGCAACTTTCATTGAAATAACCACTCGTTACAACCGAGGTATGCAGCAAAGCATTTGTGAAGCCACAACACGCACAACATTCATCTCCACTACAAATAGGAAAAAGAGGCTACAATTTGCAAGAGCACATCAAAATTGGACAGTTGAAGACTGGAAAAATGTTGCCTGGTCTGATGAGTCTCGATTTTTGTTGAGACATTCAGATGGTAGAGTCAGAATTTGGCGTAAACAGAATGAGAACATGGATCCATCATGCCTTGTTACCAATGTGCAGGCTGGTGGTGGTGTAATGGTTTGGGGGATGTTTTCTTGGCACACTTTAGGCACCTTAATGTCAATTGGGCATTGTTTACATGCCACGGCCTACCTGAGCATTGTTTCTGACCATGTCCATCCCTTTATGGCCACCATGTACGCATCCTCTGACGGCTACTTCCAGCAGGATAATGCACCATGTCACAAAGCTCGAATCGTTTCAAATTGGTTTCTTGAACATGACAATGCATTTACTGTACAAAACTGGCCCCCACAGTCACCAGATCTCAACCGAATAGAGCATCTTTGGGATGTCGTGGAGCGGGAGCTTCGTGCCCTAGATGTGCATCCCACGAATCTCCATAATTTGTAAGATGCTATCCTATCAATATGGGCCAACATTTCTAAAGAATTCTTTCAGCACCTTGTTGAATCAATGCCACGTAGAATTAAGGCAGTTCTGAAGGTGAAAGGGGGTCAAACACAGTATTAGTATGGTGTTCCTAATAATCCTTTAGATTACATGTATGTATGTATGTATGTATGTATGTATGTATGTATGTATGTATGTATGTATGTATGTATGTATGTATGTATGTATGTATGTATGTATGTATGTATGTATGTATGTATGTATGTATGTATGTATGTATGTATGTATGTATGTATGTATGTATGTATGTACAGTGCCTTGCGAAAGTATTCGGCCCACTTGAACTTTTTGACCTTTTGCCACATTTCAGGCTTCAAACATAAAGATATGAAGCTGTAATTTTTTGTGAAGAATCAACAACAAGTGGGACACAATATGAATTGGAACGAAATTTATTGGATATTTCAAACTTTTTAAAAAAAGAAAAAACTGAAAAATTGGGAGTGCAAAATTATTCAGCCCCCTTAAGTTAATACTTTGTAGCGCCACCTTTTGCTGCGTTTACAGCTGTAAGTCGCTTGGGGTATGTCTCTATTAGTTTTTGCACATCGAGAGACTGAAATTTTTGCCCATTCCTCCTAGCAAAACAGCTCGAGCTCAGTGAGGTTGGATGGAGAGCGTTTGTGAACAGCAGTTTTCAGTTCTTTCCACAGATTCTCGATTGGATTCAGGTCTGGACTTTTACTTGGCCATTCTAACACCTGGATATGTTTATTTGTGAACCATTCCATTGCAGATTTTGCTTTATGTTTTGGATCATTGTCTTGTTGGAAGACAAATCTCCGTCCCAGTCTCAGGTCTTTTGCAGACTCCATTCTTCCAGAATGATCCTGTATTTGGCTCCATCCATCTTCCCATCAATTTTAGCCATCTTCCCTGTCCCTGCTGAAGAGAAGCAGGCCCAAACCATGATGCTGCCACCACCATGTTTGACAGTAGCGATGGTGTGTTCAGGGTAATGAGCTGTGTTGCTTTTACGCCAAACATAACGTTTTGCATTGTTGCCAAATAGTTCGATTTTGGTTTCATCTGACCAGAGCACCTTCTTCCACATGTTTGGTGTGTCTCCCAGGTGGCTTGTGCAAACTTTAAACAACACTTTTTATGGATATCTTTCAGAAATGGCTTTCTTCTTGCCACTCTTCCATAAAGGCCAGATTTGTGCAGTATACGACTGATTGTTGTCCTATGGACATTTTCGACCACCTCAGCTGTAGATCTCTGCAGTTCATCCAGAGTGATCATGGGCATCTTGGCTGCATCTCTGATCAGTCTTCTCCTTGTATGAGCTGAAAGTTTAGAGGGGTGGCCGGGTCTTGGTAGATTTGCAGTGGTCTGATACTCCTTCCATTTCAATATTATCGCTTGCACAGTGCTCCTTGGGATGTTTAAAGCTTGGGAAATCTTTCTGTATCCAAATCCAGCTTTGAACTTCTTTACAACAGTATCTCGGACCTGCCTGGTGTGTTCCTTGTTCTTTATGATGCTCTCTGTGCTTTCAATGGACCTCTGAGACTATCACAGAGCAGGTTCATTCATACAGAGACTTGATTACACACAGGTGGATTCTATTTATCATCATTAGTCATTTAGGTCAACATTGGATCATTCAGAGCTCCTCACTGAAATTCTGGAGAGAGTTTGCTGCACTGAAAGTATAGGGGCTGAATAATTTTGCTCGCCCAATTTGTCAGTTTTTTATTAGTTAAAAAAGTTTGAAATATCCAATAAATTTCATTCCATTTCATGATTGTGTCCCACTTGTTGTTGATTCTTCACAAAAAATTACAGTTTCATATCTTTATGTTTGAAGCCTGAAATGTGGCAAAAGGTCGAAATGTTCAAGGGGGCCGAATACTTTCGCAAGCCGATGGATGGATGGATGGATGTTCTTTTCTAAATCAGTCTAACTTTAAAAAAATATAATCCACAATGCACATTTCCTGTTGCTGTTGGATTAAGGTATTGCATCTGCAATTGTCAAGTCTATAACACTGAACTTATAAAAGCACTTAAGAGTCTAGTTCCGAGCATATCCCTATAGATAATGAAACAAATATGAAAGCTTTACAGTGTGTAGCTGGTAGGCACTCATGCAATGAGCTTGTACAAGTCTCCACTGAGAACAATGTTCACCCTCACTTGAGAAAACTTAAACAACATAACCCACTCATACCACAACAGTTAACCATTCCCTATAGCAACATATTTTATAGTGGATCACACAATGGGACATTTTTTATAGATAGTGACATACTCATCGTGTGCTTCTGAGGAAAATCTGTCAGTGCTTTGACAAAGTCTTTAGTTCACATGAAGTGCAGTATTTTCTTGATCCAACATTGTATCTATGAACAGAGTATCCCCCTCCTTTAACAGAGGGATTCATTACCAGATGGGGAGGAAAATCATCCTTGTGTAATGAGTGTTGGGGCAGTAACCAAAAGGTAATTGGATCAAATCCCAGAGTTTACACATAAATAATTTGTGTTGTGTGACAAGCTCCATTATCTAAAAATAGAATATTCAGCAATTTCACTCAAGTACACTTACTTGTCGACCTGTACATGGGACAAATAATAACCTGTCAAATTATTATTATTAGAGCATGACTGTGAAAGCATTGATAATAGCTGTACTGTATAGCAAGTACAACAAGACAGATTAAGTGTTCTCAACTTTCCTCTCCAATGATGAGCAATTGAAACCCATTCATGTCGCTAATCACTTTTACAGATAATTATCATATATTCTACATAATAGTTGAAATAAATAGACAGTGTATTATGGGATGGTATTTGAGGTAGAATAGTAAGGCATCATCACAATGCAATTGCAGAAGCTGTGACTTGCAGCTTTCTATTGATAATTTGGGAACAAAAATTAAACTCTGTTTAAAAACTGCAGTTAACTTTAAAACATGGCTGATAAGAGGCACTATTTGAACAGTGGTTTTAATCACATTGGTGCAACTCCCGACTTCGGACTGTTCTTCAGGGGGTGGCCAAAGAAAATAAGAAAAACTTGTGTTAATTTCAAGGACACAGAGGAGGGCCACGCTTTGCCTTCAATACAGCTCCATTATGCCTTAAAATGCAGTTATAGAAATGAGAGTCTGTAGTGGCATATCACACCATTGTTTTAAAATAAAAGCATCCAGTTCTTTGAGGGATCAAGAAAGTAGAAATGTACTTAACACTAGTTCAGACCTTCCCAATAAGTTTAATCAATGTTTAGATCTGGTGATTGGGGAGGCCATAGAAGGGGTCTCACTTCCTGGTGTTTAGAAACCCAATCTTGAATTTGTTTGGTAGTTTGTATGGAATAAATGAGGAGGAAGTATGGTCACAAGCCATCAAACAATGCCGAGTTTTGCACCAGGAGTGGTATGAAGACACCCAACATCAATGTGAAAAACTAGTGGAGAGCATTCCAAGACGCATGAAAGCTTATTATTATTCCATCAATATTGATTACTGAACTCTTCCTAAATTAGCACATTAGTGTTGTGTTGTATACAAATGAATAAGGACAATTCTTCTTGCATAATTCGAGGACTGACAACACTGAATCTTTTTTGTTATTTTGACCAGTTGTATTTCTCTGCAAATAAATTCTCTGAATTACAATATCATTATTTGGAATATTTAAGAAAAGTTGTCAGTAGTTTTGTCAGTCAAATCAGCCCTAAATCACATGAAATACGTTCTGAGGGAACTATTTTGTAAAACCGAAATATGTCCAATATGAACGTATGAGAGGGTGAATTACGTTTGTATGGAACTAAATTGAACACTCGAATAACGTTCAATATGAACATTAGAAGATCATGACGTAGCATGTAAATAGCGTAGTTTCTGCTAGGGTGGAGGTCGGGGATGGTGTTAAATGTGAATGTTGCAATATAATTTCGAACGCTATGGAATGTATGGAATGTTCTCGCATAAATCCGCTAAACGAAATGTACTGGAGCAACGTAATTCAAGTACAAATATAGCCTAATAACAAAACGTTCAGTTCAAACGTAAAAACACCCTAAATAGGTTGGCATAGAACGTAATTTAGGTTTTCAAAATAGTTTCCTGAGAACGTAATTTGGGATAAATTCTGAGATTTACGGTTGGTCAAATACGGTATAAACTAAAACCAAATGCACTGATTATTTTGCAGTGGTCTCTTAAAAGATGATGATGTTTTAGACTTCTTATCAAATAATTGTAAGTCACTATCATCATGACAACCACAACAGTCTGTCAAATAAAGTGTAGATTCACATATATATACATTATACAGAATTGTTCATCTGTAACATAAAATTAACATACTATTCTCTCCAGCTCCATTAAGCTACAGTATGTATGCACTTGGGAAATGCTGTGAGCCAATAATAAATAATTGATAACCTGTTCTTGTTCCACACTCGTCCCCTGCTTGCCTTTTGTCTTTAATTAACAGTCTGTACACTCAGTAATCCAGAGTCAGAGTACCACAGGAAGCAAAATCTCATGGGGAGTCTTTAAAGATCCAAAACAAATGCTATCGACAATGAAACACATCTCTCATTGAAATTAACAGTAAGTAAATACAGCTCTGCAGATTTAAACCATCTTCTACAATCCTTTAGATACCAACCCATTAAACACTTAAACACTCTGGGATTTTTTTCCAACAGGGAAGTTTTGTTTTTATAATTGAAAGGGGGTGTGTAGGAAATGTTATGAGAAAGAAATAGCAATTATGGAATTTGTTTGACCATATTATTAGGCAAATGCATCATAATGTTGGCTCTATGCCTGGTGAAGGCCTTGTTCTAATTCTAAAGTCTGTAAAAATGTTTAATTTTTTTATTTTATTATGTGAACTCTGACATATTTCTTGGATATAATATTTATCGACTAACTGTCATTCTGGAAATGTTTATCTTGAGAGTTGATGAAATCTTTGAGATTTGTCTAAAAACCATGAATTAATCATTAAATAGAATGGCTATTTATATCTATTATAAAAGTATGCTTTCTTCATGGCCTCATTACAGCATAATGTTATATTTAATAAATATCACTCTAAATGTAAAATATTTCTCCCTTATAGTAATTATATATTTTTTCAAATATCTAAGATAATAACAATGTTTTTATTGAAGCATTGCCCAATGCCCTTTGAGCACACTCTGTGTTGTCAACTCCATCATACCCTATATATATTTCTCTTGGCAATGTTAAATGTGGATTTTGACTTTTGAAAACAGATCTAAATTCTCTTTCAGAAACCGGCTTCCAAAGGCTGTATAACATGCCATTCCAAACTCATAAAATGCTGTTTAGATGGGAGAATGATTTCCTACACTATGCAGTGCATGTCTATATAATAAAATGTATGCATAGTGTAAACAATATCTGAAATACATACAGTTTATACAGTAATATCCTGAATAACTAAAATATGTTTGAATATGTATTTGTATTGTAAAGTGTTAGAATTAAAGTAGGTTTTTAATCACTTGCTCAATGAAGGTTTTTAATCACTTGCTCAATGAAAATGAGATACCTTTTATGGTGTCTGACAAAGTTACCATTAATCAATTTGTGGTTATGCATTTCATGTAACAATAATTAAATCCCAAGGTTGTTCCTTTACTTGCTGTGATATTTTATATTTTTTTTGGTCTTTCCAAACATATCTCTATATTTTTTTTTAAACAATTACAAACTTGTCTTTCAGTGTTAAGCCCCCAGAACATGGCTAACGCCTGCAATAATCCAAGTGGGGCCTCAATGTTATCCCCATTTGAAATTATTATGCAGCACACAGTATAGAATCTACCTCTGGAGCTTGATCATAACACATTACACACAATAACATTTCTATTGAAATAAATGTTATTTTCATGCACCTTAAATAGACATGATTTATCCCCTACCTGGCACTGAAACAATAAGAACAACAGAGTTGACCAAATCATGATAAACATAACAGGGCATGAAGTCCATGTGGCATAGTGGGCTAAGTCGCTGCCTTCGTCGCTGCAGTCAGTGGGTCAAGTCAGACTATGGCTTCTCTGACTTTGCCCAGATCCTCCAGCATGAGGCAGTGGAAATTGGCATAGCACTCTTACACTATGAAGGGGGATATCTCATAAGCTGAATTGAATGTACTGTAGATTTCAAGCATGAGAGTAAAAAATAAAATAAAATGCAGATATATATCAAGGGATGGCAATGTGAACTTGTGACTTTGCAGAAAATGGATCAAACTCTTGAATGATTAAAGTTTAATTTGTAAACACACGGTCACCCCTACGGTGGTATTTGTAATTCTTTCACCAAAAGAGTAGTCATAGCATTGTAAATGAATGAATGCATGCTGAAATATATATTGGGATTTTGTTACGTTAATTATGTCTTGGTATTCATTTTGAAGGGACTGCTTACTGCTTCTACTGTTGAACTTTTTCCAGACCACTGCTCAGTACAGAGCGTTTTATTATTATCATTATTACTATTACTATTATTACTATTGTCATTCCTATTTTAAAATTCTATATTGTTGTAATTCTTGTTTTTAAGCCCACTGCATAGAATCGCCGCGCCATGTCAATAAGAATTTCGCTGCATAGGATGATGTATGTTGTTCAAGGCATATGATAAATAAACCACTTTGACTTGACCCTCTGACACCATGATTCAGAAGAAATTTCTTTCTGAAAAACACTGAAAATGCATTGTTTACTTCTTTTTCACTACATCAAGTACACTCTTGATTTTCTTTTCATAAATAAGCAAAATCAATTTGTTCACTCACTACTGTTGCTAATTATGATTTACTTAAATTTAAATGTTGACATTGTGGGTCCATGGCAAATCCCAGCATAGCGGGTTTAATGCTTTACTCTAGAAAACCACATACAGTATGTGTCCATTTCGAACTGTTGTCTTTATGTTACCATATGCCCAGTCCACTAACAGTCACTAACATACAGTATGGCTGCTGGCTGAATAGAATGAGAGATATGCTGGTGTAAAAGTCTGATGACTTTCTATGCCTGTGGCAGTCTTCCGGCCTCAGTCTGAAGTACTTACTGCACATAGATAATTAGTCACACCTCATTCTGGCAGACTCAAGGTTATTTGACTAATTATGTGTAAGTATGAATATTTATGCAAAGACGTTTACGTAAATTGAGGGTTTTTTCTGCACAAAGGTCATTGTATCTCATATTCACACAAAGACCTGCCACCAGACATAATCCAAGGTAGAGTCTGTACAAATATTGCAGTATGCCTAAGAGCGGCAAAATTAATATATTCTGTAAGATGATCATGATTGGGACTAAGTTAAATTGTCACTCTATAAAAATATTTATTCCATGGTGCACTATGAATAATTTTCAGTCCATATCATTTTAAATAAAATATCAACTTACTAGAGTTTTTTCTGGATCTAGATTCAGCCTTGTTCTCCAGCAACTCCTTGGGTCTAGATCGGTGCCTGTTAATTCAATCGTGAAATTATAGTTGGTGAATGTAATCATCTTGTGCATGATTTGACTAAAGACTTATGTGTTGGATGAGCAGTGTGAAAATAATTGGTGGCTGGGCAACATGAACTGTGTGCGCCCCTCGCCATTCCACAGATCTGTCCAAGTAGTTGCGGAGCTACCGACAAGGCAGGGTTAGTGGGAATTGGGAAAGGGAGGAAAATTTTGAATAATTACAAATAAATTAAATACATTATAATTGTATTATTTATCCTCATAGATGATTAGCTCTTTTTGTTCCATTGAGAACCATTTATGGTTCCATATGTGTAACACCCAGCCCAGTGAGGGCTGGCATTAACAGAACTGAGACTGGCCCCTTTTAAAATATTGTGTATTTTCTGTTTTAGTTTGTATTGTCTTTCTTTCAATGCTTTGCATGAATGTCCCTAAAAGTTAATGTGACACCTCCCTCTAGTTTGGCTGTTGCTAGGTTAGGTTTGGCTGGTATCTTGTAGATCTGATGATTAATGATTATGTTCAGCCGTGTTCTATTAGCACGTTAGTTTGCTTTGTATAAAGGGTGGCCAAACTAGAGAGAATTGTCAGTCATTGATATTGCTATTTGATATATGTACATGTTGCAATACTGCCGTTGTGGTCCGGAATTTCAATTCATGGACTCTGCTATGTGCCCTCACCACTATATGTGATGTAAGTAGTTATGATAGATATTTGTATAGTGTGCATATTTCCAGGTAGAATACAACACGCGTTCAGTGCCGCGGTTAAGAGCACTATATTTCAGTATTCTCCTGGTGTTGTGCTAGTCACTGAAGTATTCTTTGTCCTATGTGAACAAGTCTGGAACCACATTACTATATAATTAATTCTGCAACATGCCAGTCCTGTTTCGGTCTCCCTCTCTCTCCATTACACCACACCAAAATTGTGGCAATATGCATATAGAATCTTATCTACAATGGATACATTATGGTTACCAAAAGGGTTCCATGTCGAGGCTTTTCATTAGAACAAAAAATGATTATTCAAGAAACCATACAATGGTTCTTCTATGAGGACAAATAAAGAACCCGTTTTTGGATTATTTTTTAAGTGTACCATCATGTCAAATGGACAAATTGTCTATTGACCTTCATACAACTGAACTAACATATTTGGTTTCCACCAGCTTGGTTGCATTTCTTTTATACATCAGGTAACTCATCTGTATGAAACGTTTTGACGGAAGCCAGGGTCATAACTGAACTTATCCCCAGGCTGATGAGTAGAGTACATACAGTACAGTATAAGCCTGTGATAACAATGATTCAAAGTTAACCTTATTATTTAAAGTTTGACTTAGTGGAAGTGACCATGTATAATATAATTTGGGCTCTTAGCCTTCACTATTTCCTGTTTACCTGTACCTCTCCCTTCTTCCAACAAAGCCACTGAGCTCCATAGCACCCTAACGGTATAAGACTTAAATGGAATGTGATGGATTTCACCTTAGAACCACATAATATTTTAATTGTCTCGCAATGATTTCTGGATCCAATTAAATAGTCAAAGCAGAAAAAAACCTTCATACACACTATTTCTCTGAAAATAATGCTGTTGCCTGTGCTATTCAATCTGAATCTGTGATTAATTACTTAATTTAACTAAAACCAAACAGTGACACAAATTAGAAAATTACTCTTGAACCGTGAGCTTTAGTTAGACATCATATCCACCAATCCAGCAGGTTTTTCTCTAAATACGAGGGCTTTGTCAAGGCAAAGATCAAAATGTATTTGAAAGGTGCTCCCCGTATAATAACAAATGCCTTGAAGTCAGTAAACGTGGCCACATACTGAAGAGTGGACCTCCCTTATGAACATGTCAATAGTGTGGTCATGAATACTAATGAGGTACGCATCAAGGAATATTTCATTTTTATAAACACATATTATGCATGCGTATTGCATAGTGAGGGAACTGTGGATCATTGTCGACCTTAACACGTCATTGTCTGTTGCATATCAGATGCTGCATACTTTGAAATATTTTACATTTTCTTTCATCTTCACTGCAGCCTGCTTGACAGATATGTTGTCAATACAGTTACCTAATCATTAATTGCATTCACCTGGTGTCCCAGGTCTATATAAATCCCAGATTAAAGGGTTACAATTAAAATCCAGAGTGGAACTGGCTTCAATGTGCAGAATTGAATATGAAGGCAACAGAGTTTACAAGATCTCAGATAGAGATTGATTATTTAAGTTATTCATATTTATTCAACAGTAAGTCAGTAGAAAACCAATATTATTTTCAATGATGACGTCGCCAAAGGCAATTTATTGCAAGAAGTAAACATACAGAACCACATAAACAACAGGTATAGTATATTGTGGTAAGGAGGACCAACAGACTTGGGGCTGCTCTCTAGGGCTCTTAAACATAGCATTGCTGTCTTCCCCTAAAGAGGCTCAGTTCCTTCTGATTGAGCCTCATCAGGGCAAGGATAACAGCCATCATAGATTAGCAAGCCGGTAAGATAGATAGATAGATATTTATTGATCCTCACATTTACTCAACATTTCCATAGCAATAAGTTAAAATACAATATAAATTAAGGAAAAAAAGTTATTTTTGTGCATTATAAAGTCGTATAGCAGCTGGTATAAAGGACTTCCTATACCGCTCCGACTTGCACCTTGGTGCCAACAGTCTTTGACTGAAGGTGCTGCTGTTTATCGCTTTCAGGGGGTGAAGTGGGTGTGCAGGGTTATTCAGTATCGAGCCCAGTTTTTTTAATGATCTGACCCCTGCCACCTGCTGGACAGTCTCTAGTTCAGCCCCAACCACCGAGCCGGCCTTTTTAATAAGCTTGTCTACCCTGTTTCTGTCTGCTGTACGGACACCTTCTCCCCAACAGGCCACAGCAAAAAACAGAGCACTGGCCACCACTGTGTGATACACACACACTACAGAGCAACCCTTGCTCTGTAGTGTGTGTCACCCCTTGCTCTGTAGTGTGTGATACACACTACAGAGCAAGGGTTGACAGATATTAAATGACCTTAGCCTCCTTAGGAAATAGAGTCTGCTTTGCCCCTTACAGTACACCACCTCCATATGTATTTTCCAGTCCAGCTTGCTGTCAAACTGTACACCAAGGTACTTGTGGTTATCCACCAGCTCCACCTCCGTGCCCCTAATGATGATTGATGTTGGTTGGCTCCTCCTCCTCCCCCTCCTGAAATCCACAACCATCTCCTTAGTTTTTGTAGTATTGAGATGGAGGTGATTCTCTGCGCTCCATTTCACAAAGTTGTTAAGTGTTCCTCTGTACTCCTCCTCATCATCTCCTCTGATAAGGCCGACGACTGTGGTGTCATCTGAGAATTTCTGCAGGAAGCAGCTGTCTGTATCCGCTGTGTAGATGGTAAACAAGAACGGAGCCAGCACCGTTCCCTGTGGTACCCCCATGCTGCTTAGAATAGTGCTTGAAACACTGTTCTGCAGACGTACATACTGTGGACTGAAAGATAGATAATCCAAACACCACAGGACCAGTGATGGATCCACCTTCATCCTTCCCATCTTCTCCCCCAACAGTCGAGGCTGAATCGTATTAAAGGCGCTTGAGAGGTCAAAAAAAGTGATCCGCACAGATGCATCAGGGGTGTCCAGATGTGTATAAGCCCTCTGCAGCATATAAATCAGGGCATCATCAACACCGATGTTGGGCTAATATGCAAACTGTAAAGGGTCCATTTGAGTTGACACACTAGTCCTGATGTGGAAAAGGACAAGTCTCTCAAGCGTCTTCATGAGATGTGAGGTGAGTGCTACCGGTCTGTAGTCATTAGGGTGGGGAACAAGCAAGATTTTTTTTAACAACCTTGGGACCTTCTGTAACTGCAGGCTCAGGTTGAACATGTGTGTTAAGACGCCACAAAGCTCTGCAGAGCAGGTCTTCAGTAGCCTTGGACTGATGTCATCCGGCCCCACTGCTTTCCTTGACTTCAGTCCCCTAAGCATCCTCTCAACCTGAGCTGGCTGAAGAGTCATAGGCGTGGCTGCTGGTGGGGTAGGAAGTGGGAAAAGGGGACTACGAGCAGGTGGTATAATAGGTGCATTGGAGAGAGGTGGAGGAGATGGAGCGGAATCAACAATAATAACTCACGCAAGATACCTCGGATGCTCTGAAAGGCAAAGTTAGGCGGGTCATTTAAATTGTTTTTTCGTTGCTTTCCTCTCTTTGGAAATGAAAATCATAGCAGTGCTTTCATAACATAGTATATGGCAAATCCTGCAGGGCCATTACACAGGTGACCCACGACCTAGAGTACTTTGTAAAAGGTTTAAGCAGGTTTGAAAAAAGTTAGTAAGAATGCTTTAAAAATAAACATGTTAATAGTTTATATTTGTCATTTAACACAATGCAAAGTGAGTGAACAGAAGGAAAATCTATATCAAATAGATATTTTGTGTGACCACCCTTTGCCTTCAAAACAGCATGAATTAATCTAGGTACACTTGAAGCACAAAGTCAGAGATTTTGTAGGAATATCGTCAGTTGTGTGATGAATCAATTATATCAAAAAGGTGCTAATGATCATCCATCCAATATGTAAGTTGAATCACAATTGTTAACTGAAACAGAAACAGCTGTGTGGGAGGGATAAAACTGGGTGTGTAACAGCCAAACTCAGCTAACAAGGTGAGGTTGCTTAATACAAAATGGGGAACATTGAGGACCGTAGGTATTGTTTGTGGCATAGATTTAGCAGGTTGGCAGGATCAGGATGGTGGACGGGCATATAAACGTGGGACTTACATTCCGTAGGTTTCAAGTTCAAATCCAGGCGGACACTTTGCATGTATTTTGTTTTCTATTCTAGCACGATGCAGACGAGTTGCACACAACCTTTTTTACTCACTATTCCAGCGCGATGCAGGCGTTAACTGCAAGGGTTCAGAGCGGTTAAGGTTAGGGTCAGGTTGTGGGTAAGGCTTAGTTTAAAATAACGGCAATGTTTCTGAGTGGTTTCGTCCCCAGCGAGGCTGAACCAGCGTGTGAATTACACGCTTAGGCGAGTCGAACCAGCGTGTATATTACACGCTTAGGCGAGTCGAACCAGCGTGTGTATTACACGCTTAGGCGAGGCGAACCAGCGTGTGAATTACACGCTTGGGCGAGGCAAAGCGTGACACTGACATGCTGGACTAGCGTGTGTATTACAAGCTTGGCCGTGATAATGGGTTGTGTTTGTAATATATGCACAATCTAAGAAGAATCATTGTCTTAACGCAGTTAACTTGAAACACAACAGTGTTTCTGACCTCAATGGCAGCCATTCCCTTACCAAGTGTCACGCAGGGAATCCCCTGCAAAACGTTTGTCATATAGTTCACTAAAGTGGAGTAAGTACAGTTGACAGAACATTCAAGCAAACCAGAGCAGTACAGTGATAACTAATGAGGTTGCAGGGCAGTTCCAACCACTAGACACAGTAGAACAAGAGAGAAAATACAAACATATTTCACAGAAAAAACTAAGTACAGGCACCCATTTTTTGCCTGACAGTGCCTAAATTCTCATTCTTTAGAATCTTAGAACCAGTAACTTATTTATTTATTTATTTATTAATTTTTAATGGCTGACCTAACATGTTTTTCTCACTAAGGCTTATAAAAAATAAATACTTATACATATTACAAATTAAAGCTTTCGATATATAAGATGAATTAAGACTTTATATATTACTGTATATATCCTACATATTTGACTACAAGTTTCATCCATTTGTATACTATCTATTAGAAACATTTATATTATCAGTGAATATAAATAATTATCTTACTCTTGTGATCAAAAACATTGTTCTAAAGCTGAATTCTGAGGCTCTTCTGTAAATAGTTTATAAGTCTGATTAACCCATATCTATTTCATGCTTAAATCGAAAATCTCCAGTTTGCTCTGCCCACTTCCGGTTTAAGCCAAAATCCCTTCGTTTTAAGTTGCTTCCCTGTGTGTCCTTGTTTATATTTCTACCCTCTGTGTGTTTCCTATTGTCCCTCATTTGATTTAGTATTTAGTTTGTGTTTGTAATTATTCCCCTGTCGATTGTTAACCCTGTTACTTGTTATCCCGGTTGTGTCTGAGTTTCCCCGTTATATAGTTTACCGTATTGCCCCGTCGCAGTTTTTGGTTGATTAAGTGTTTCATAAATAAACTATATTATTGCTTGCATATTCTTCACGACTGTCTCTGTCTCTCAACACCTTAGTATGACAAACTGTGAAAATTCTGAGTACAGACATGGATACAGATCATTTAGTTGGTTGAACAGATCCAGATAAGGGTGTACTCACTCATCCCTAGCATATATGTAAATATAGGTAAATAACATGTTGGAATATCCTATATTTGTACAGTTTCAGTAATTTGGTAGTAGAGGTTGTTTTGCTTTTGATGCAGAGTACTGTAACAATGGGATTTAAACCTTATGTTAGTCTCAACCTCACCATATTAAAGAGGGGTGGGTGCTGTTTAAAACAAAAATTTTTGTGGATATATTTTGTATAGATGTATAATAAATCTAAATAAATGTACATGGGCAGTTATACAAAAGGTACAGTGAAAAACATACTGACTGACTTGTATTCCGGACCATAATGACAATGGGAAGGGGGGACCTGCACAGATAGATTATGACATCAAGTATACAGATGTGGCTACGATAAAGTGGTGCCACTCGTACCGCATCACCAATCAGTGCATTGAGTTGCCAATAAATGGTCTATTCCCGAAGCTGGGTGGTCCTAGACCACTTAAAAAAATACAACGCTCCTAATGGCTTTGTCGTTTTACCATTGATGCAGGAGTTTGGAGTTCTAATCCTTCCCAGGGATACTGAATCAACAACAAGTGGGACACAATCATGAAGTGGAACGAAATTTATTGTTGCTTCTTCACAAAAAATTACAGTTTTATATCTTTATGTTTGAAGCCTGAAATGTGGCAAAAGGTCTAAATGTTCAAGGGGGGCGAATACTTTCGCAAGGCACTGTACCTGTTGTATTTATGAAATGTAATTACATTGTTTTGGTCGGGCTCTGATCATGAACATAATCACAATAGAACATGGGGCCAGTTGACTAACATGGATTTGATATTCTACATTGGGGAGAACAAGTATTTGATACACTGCCAATTTTGCAGGTTGTCCTACTTGCAAACAGTGTTGGGGAACGTTACTTTAAAAAGTAACTAGTTACTCAAATGTACCTACATTACTTTCTGCGTTACTTTTTAATGAAAGTAACTACGTTGTGTTACTGCATTACTCTTTATTGAAAGTAACTAATTAAACTACTTTAAGTTACTTTAAAAAATGCTTTTTAGGTGTCTAGGTTTAGTATCATACAATACTCATTGGACAAAAAAGTATCAATTTATTAACCTTCCTAAATATTTAAACGATTTGAATACATTTTAATGGTAAGTTGATTAAGAAAGAATTATGATTTACAGAAACAACCTTGGAGCAATTAGGGTTAAATGTCTTGCTCAAAAGCAGATTGATAGAGGCTTTACCTTGGTAGTGTGTGTGTGGGGGGGGGTTGAACCATTCTTCTGTGGACTTCTTCAAAAATAAATCATGGGCCGTAAATTTCTCATAAAAAATAAATCATTAGGCCACCTTGCCGCCCCTAGATAATGATTGCCTGATCATTTCGAGTGCAGACTTGTGGTAACTACTTTCTCTGGGCATGATCGAATTGACAAATATGATCAGTCTATTTCTGATGAATGTGTGAGTGTTTGTATGTAAAACCAATTTCATCTCAATGTCTGAGTATATAACAAATTAAAACTGAGTAGAGAAATACAGATAAAAAAATGATTTTGAGTTTCATACAATATGCAATGGGATTTGACTCCTAGTAATGTTACTGAAATTAATGGAGTCACATGGAGAATACATTGAGCAGGCCTGAACCAGAAGTATTGAGTCTAAAGCAGATGTGGGCAATTATTTTTGCTTGAGGGCCACATTGAGCTTTTGAAACCAAGTGAAGGGCCGCATTTTATAGCGATGTATGAAAAATAGGAAATGTTATTTCATTAAATTAACCCTGCCCCTATACAGTTACGTGCGTATCCTACAGAAAATAAATGTTTTGTTACACCATTTCCTTGTTATACGCAATATCTCCGGCTGTCATTAATCCACATGGACGAACCACTCCTCATTATTTGCATTGGCATTATTTTATCAGCGGAACCCCCTCTTTCCAACCATATTGGTACCATGTTGGTATTGTGCAGGATGATGTCCTACATCATTGCAGCATTGCTTTTTTGTCATTTTCACGTCCTACTTCCTGTCTGTAATGTATTTAGTAAAAAAGGCAAAAGTAAAAAAACATGACCAACTTCAACGCGCAGTAGCTCCGGCTCTGATAAACCCATAAGGATGACCAACACTCATTCTTTTCAGCTAATCTTCATCTTTCCAACGTTACCAAGCTTTACTTGCCAGCTTATACGGTTCGCGAGACAATCGCGATACAACCGCGCTTGACACTAGAGATGAGGGTAAAAACGCCTCGAGGACCAGATCAAAGGACCCGGCGGGGCGCATCTGGCCCGCGGGCCGTAGTTTGCCCACCTCCGGTCTAAATGGTACAGTTTAGATCTTTTGGGTGGCAGAATTACTTGCATTCTGATTGTGTGTTTACTGGCACAAATACACACGCTCCGAGTGCATGTCACTTGAATCCTTGCGCACCTTATGTAGACTACTGTATGTAGAAAACTTCCATAAAGTGCGTTCTCATCGCCTGTAAAAGCACATTGGACATTTTCTGTAAAATTATGCACGTTTTCAACGTGTGTTTATTGGAATAACCGGGGAAAACATAACTTGAAAATAACATACCTCCACTCGTTGTAGACGCCATAGTAGAAAAAAGCAATTTCGGTCCAAAACATTTGAGTGAGACGAACGATGAGAAGCTTTCCATTATATTCCCACTCGACAGGTGCTTGCACATGACGCAGAGCTCACTGGACACATGTATTTATCCTCCATGCTTTTTGATAGTTTTGAAGTAATGTGAATATTTCCAGCTGTTAAAATGTAGGCTATGAATTCTTCCATTTTGCTAACCTCCAATCTGCATAACTCTGCGCATTACAATTTTAAGTGAAAGATCTCTCCTTTGTTTGATTGGCGTGGAGGCGCACTAATGAAATACGGATTAAAAAACAAAACAACAACGAATAATGAATTATTAAATTGTGTTCTAAAACAGAAAAGGTTAAAATATATCATAAATGTAACAAATTTTCTCGTTATAAATGTAACTATTAACTAATTACTTGTATTTTGAAAGTAATGCGTTAGGTTACTATTTTCAAAAAATTAGTCTGACCAGTGTAATGCGTTACTTAGTAAGACGTTATACCCAACACTAATATTCACCATAGGTACACTTCTGTTACGCCCCTGAGTCTCAATTTCTGTGTTTTGTGTGCCCTGGTCTGTATTGCTGTTTCTGTGCTGTGTTTCTGTTGTCTGAGTGTTTGTGGTTTTCAGTTTGTGTGTTCCCACAGGTGGCCCTGGTTCAGCTGATCACTTCACTCATCACTGACTCCTCCCCTCCATTATCCCATACACCTGGTTTCAGCAATCAACATAAATCCCATCATGCCCTTCCCCTATATAAAATTTTCATTTTGCATTTATCTATCTCTCTTGCTGACATCTGGGGTCCGTTCTTGGTACGTCGCTAACTCAGTTAGCTGGATTTGATTGTTGACAATTTGGCATGATCTTGGATTGTTTTGTTCTTCGACGCTCATCCTGGACTTGCTGTCATAGCAACAGGTGCGTAAGATTAAACCTGCTCAGGAGCAGGATTATTTAATGTAAACAAGATTAGATCACAGATTGTGTGAACCGAAATGGGGTTTAAAGCCCTAGTAAAACTAAGCATATTTGAATTATACTCCAGTATTATACTTCTTACATAATACAGAATAATTATTATACTTCTGTACTTCAAGTACAACGAAGTAACTACTTTTATGCTTGGGAGTGTAAATTTGCAGGTAAGTTATCATTATGTTCTTAATATTTCAGATAAATGATATTATATCCCATTGAAAATGAATAAAATCAAACCCAGCTAGCACAGAGCTGGCGGGATGACGGTGGTTACAGCTGACGGTACGATAGCTTTTTGCTTATCATTTAACGGTTGTTGCAGCCTGAGTGGTCCACCCGCGGGTGAGAAGAGTTTTAGACAGAGATCCTCTGGGAATCCTACGCACACATACTGTTGTTCCAGTTAGTCCATCAGCTGCGTATGGGCTATATAATAGGTTAGACTTATGTTCTAGATTTCTCTATCTAGCCTAATGAAAAATATTTTTAACTATTTAGAAAATTGGTTACAACAACATTCAAATAGCTACAATACAAACACATTTACATGTATTTGGGAATTCAAAAATGAATTCAGTTATAAAATATATATTTGCCTAAATAAAAACGATGAGCAAACTGCCGGGCGGACCACCAACTCTGCCTCAAGGGAAAAATAAAAATATCAAGATGACTGTATTAGCCTACATAGGCTACTATTATTCTGAGCCTAACAAAAGTAAATATTCCCACTATACAGGTGATTAGGGCGGGATCTGGCTTAGTGACAGGGGCTATGCCTCCAGGAAGTATTTCATGACACCATTCCCTGACCCAAACTCCGGACCACAAACCTGTCACAACGCAGCCTGATGATGTCTGCAGCCAGTGCACTTGGACCAATCAAGTGGCAGAGCTGCACGGGACAGAATTGTGGAACACAATTTTTGATTTGTGTTTTGAAAAAAACAACCAACAACACATTAAATTAATAATAAAATTCAAGACATTATGCTTCGCTCCTTGATTTTTA
The DNA here is from genome assembly GCA_016801145.1 of Umbra pygmaea. Taxonomy (NCBI): domain Eukaryota; kingdom Metazoa; phylum Chordata; class Actinopteri; order Esociformes; family Umbridae; genus Umbra; species Umbra pygmaea. Next base: position 42,268 of record JACXGM010000867.1, read on the forward strand.
TTTCAATTATTCTTTATAAAGAAAAAACAGTGATAGTCATCTTTTGCCTATAAGAGATATTGTAAAGCAAGGTCAGCAATAGTACTCTGTGGTGGCTCTGACATTTAGTAGCTATTTATTAAATGAAATTATGTAATTATTAATATAAAAGAATACTATAATAAGTTCTAAAACCATAGAACCTTACCACCTTTTTGCCAGCCCTCTCTCCTGGCTTTTGCAGACTTTGATGTGTTCCCTTTTAATCAAACTTTCAAATTCCTCGTAACCTTCAAGCAATAACCATTGCTCTGCTGCGGAGAAAAACTGGGCGTGCTCTTTGGCCATGATGAGCAGCCAATAGCAGTGTTGCTGGTCAACTTTTCTACTATCGATACATCTCCCCTTTTATGGCAACACCCGTACACGCAATCATCTCAGATGACTCAATCCAGCGATACTAATCATAAACGGCAGGTGTGTTCGAAGAACCAAATTAGCCAGATCATGATTAGCCCGATGAAGTCATCATGGATGTGTCATTTGATCTTGGATGTATTAAGCGACGTACGAAGAACGGACCCCTGAGGTATATGTTTTTTGTTTGAGGCCACTAGCGCTCTTGCTGCTCATATGTTTGGTGAATTTAGAAGAGTTGTTCTGTCTGTAGTGTTCCAGTGTTGGTTTGAGTGAGACCTTTGTTTATAGAGAGAGTGGTAGGCCTATTTTGAGTGTGTGTTTAGTGAAATAGTGGTGTTAGTGTTGTTTGACTGTATATTTGTATTAACTCTTTGTTTCCTTTGTTTTCCCAGAGGGGGAGCGGAACACGTGGAAGTGTCAGGCCAGATGCCCGTGGGCTTACACCACCCGTAGGGATATTCCCTTGTTATACACGCCAGGTTTAGATCTGAGCGGCCTACCCCCCTGTACTTTGGTTAGGGCGCCTTGCTCGAGTGCAAGGTAGCTTATTTTTGTCAGTGTTAGTTTAGAACAGGTTAGGGGTGGGAACTTTTGTATTATTTATGTACTTTGGGTCCGCTCAGCCTCTCCTCCCAAAAATATTATTTATTATTATTTACCTTGGCTCAATAAAAAAGCCCATTGTGAAAAGGTACTTTGTTTCTGTGTCCTTGTTTGCACCCACGACCCCATACCTCTTTTGCTGGCCGCAGGGTGGCCTTGGACAGTGGTAGTGACATCCCACTCCCCTCCTGGGGAGCAGAACATAACAACTTTACCTGTGAGAGACGGAATCTAAAATCCAGAATATCACATTTTATGATTTTTAAATAATGCATTTTATTGCATGACATAAGTATTTGATCACCTACCAACCAGTAAGAATTCCAGCTCCAACCTGTCCACACACTCAATCAAACAGACTCCAACCTCTCCACAATGGCCAAGACCAGAGAGCTGTGTAAGGACATCAGGGATAAAATTGTAGACCTGCCCAAGGCTGGGATGGGCTACAGGACAATAGGCAAGCAGCTTGGTGAGAAGGCAACAACTGTTGGTGCAACTATTAGGAAATAGAAGAAGTTCAAGATGACAGTCAATCTCACTCGGTCTTGGGCTCCATGCAAGATCTCACCTGATGGGGCATCAATGATCATGAGGAAGGTGAGGGATCAGCACAGAACAACATGGCAGGACATGGTCAGTGACCTGAATATAGCTGGGACCACAGTCTCAATGAAAACCATTAGTAACACATTACGCCGTCATGGATTTAAATCCTGCAGCACACGCAAGCTCCCCCTGCTCAAGCCAGCGCATGTCCAGGCACGTCTGAAGTTTGCCAATGACCATCTGGATGATCCAGAGGAGGAATGGGAGGTCATGTGGTCTGATGAAACAAAAGTAGCGCTTTATGGTCTAAACTCCACTCGGTCTGTTTGGAGGAAGAAGAAGGATGATCACAACCCCAACAACACCATCCCAACCGTGAAGCATGGAGGTGGAAACATCATGTTTGGGGATGCTTTTCTGCAAAGGGGAAAGGACGACTGCACCATATTGAGGGGAGGATGGATGGGGCCATGTCTCGCGAGATCTTGGCTAACAATCTCCTTCCCTTAGTAAAAGCATTGAAGATGGGTCGTGCCTGGGTCTTCCAGCATGACAACGACCCGAAACACACAGCCAGGGCAATTAAGGAGTGGCTCCGTAAGAAGCATCTCAAGGTCCTGGAGTGGCCTAGCCATTCTCCAGACCTGAACATAATTCTGGTCAGGACAATCACATTGTGTATAGAGTTGGCAGACGTCTACATGCTTTGTAAGTAGGAAAACCTGCAAAATTGGCAATCTATCAAATACTTGTTCTTTCCACTGATTATGACAATATATCCTTGCATACAACTTCAATGTGGAATACATTTTTATTAATGAAATTTGGATGAAAGAATGTTGGACATCAATGTTGGACATCAATAATTCTCTTCAGAGATGATGATGTTTTGCTGGAGAGGCCATGGGACTCTGCGAGGCTGAGGAAACAGCTATACAGGTTTTGGAGGAAAGGTAGGTTTTGTTTTGATGCTATGCTACCCTGTTCACACAGCCAACAACATATTGTATGCATTTGAACCACATGTATTTGTCTTAGAATCTGTGTTGCTGTACCTTTTTGAAGCATGTCGTCATTGGACATTGAAGATGACATTGATGAAAACCAATTCAATGACATTCAAAATTCTTTGTAAATGGAATGCATCAACCTCATCACACAGAATTTTGTGAAATTTACACGGCCCCAAAATCTGTGGCAGTTTCACGGAATGGCAGAAAATTCTGTGAAATGAACATGGACCAAAATCCATGGCAGTTACCCGGAAGTGCAGAAAAGTCTGCCATGGGCACACCTAAGTGATGGCATGTTGATTTCACTGAATTCCGTGAGCCCTTGCTGTTAACTCCATCTAAGCCTTACACAGACCCTTACCCTAACCTTAACCACTCAGAATCCTTGCTGTTAAGTCAATCTTAGCCTTACCCAAACCCTTATCCTAACCTTAACCACTCAGAAACCTTGCTGTAATCTCCATGTAACTCCATGTATTAGGTTGTAATGTATTGTTTGTAAACATGATGACAATGAGGAATAAAAGGATCAAAAAGCACGTATGCAACACGTCTGCATTGCGCTGGAATAGAAAACAAATTACATGCAAAGTGTCCGCCTGGATTTGAACTCGCAATCTCTGGAATGTTTATACGCCCGTCCACGTTCCACATCTTGCCAAATCTACGCTATTTACACTCTGCTACATCATCATGCGTTTCTGTAAAGCTGCCACAGATTTAGAAGTTAAGGGTCCAGGTTCATTTCACAGAATTTTGTGAGATCACATTGGTTTATGCAGTATGCCCTTACCATATCCTAACCTTAACCATTACAACACATGTGCTGGTACCACTTATAATGTCTTTCCTTCTCCTAATCCTAACCTTAACCATTACAACACATGTACTGGTACCACTTAATATAATGCATCACTTCCATGGGCCCATCACAGAAATTTTGGCGATTCTGTGAAACTGCCACAGATTTTAAGTTAAGGGGCCATGTTCATTTCACTAAATTCTGTGAGATCATGTTGATTGCATATTATACTTTATTCACAATTTGATGTGTTGAGTGTCATTGACTAATATTTGTGTCCATCATAGTATTGACAAGGCAAACGACAGGACATGGTCTCCAGGTGAGGAGACGGGGGATGTTTCAGCTTCGGAGGAAGAGGACAAAATTATGGAGGATAGCGATGATGACAGCAATGATAATTAGGATCACATCCCCCCTTTATGTGTTTGGTGAGTTTGTGACTAAAAGTACTGTGTTATGAATTATGTTCCTTTGTCATGGTATTTCCTATTCCGACAGCACTGGTGGTGCGATTACAACATATTTATTTCTGGAAAATCTTCAGTCCATCAGTATGGAAGACACAGTACATGATGCTTCAGACACAGAGCCACAACAACCACCTGTGCCTGAAAAACATCAAGTCCAAAATGAGGGCGACATTGTCGGTCAACCTGCATCTTTAACATACCATCTCTGCTTAAAACAGCTTGCAGAGTATCTGATACCTCCATTCCCACTGTGTACAGCAAAAGATCCATTGACATCTGTAAATGTCAGGCTCCTGGACCCTTCAGTATACAGACCAAGTCAAGGGGAACAGCGGTCATCATGCAGTGGGTATGTTAAAACTATATCTTTTTTGTAGTTAGTTTTAAAAACAACCTCTTATATCTTGTTTTTTGTCATGTGGCTTCCAGATCTGTCCTAACAATCACTGTGTCTGGCAGTGGGACTGTCAGCCTACTCTCAAGTACAGCATGCAAGCTGGTGATCTCATGTTGGCATCTAATATTCTCTAATATAACTTGTTCTTCAAGTTCATGAACATAGGGATTGTTGAGGACTCTACCTTCTTCAGAATACAGGACCAGTACTGTTTGGATACCATCAAAGTTTTGGTGTGACAAAAGAGCAGAAGTAAATTCCAATTCTGTTTGGGAAAATAAATGCTGTGCTAAACCCGACTATTGCGCCTTCATCAAATTCTGCATCATATTCTAGTGGGGATTTCCTGAACGTTTTTGTAGGAAAGATTGAACTAATAAGAGAAATAATTATACCCTCAAATACTGCTCTAGAGACCCCACGTTCTTCTTTACTGGATAATTTTGATGCTGTCTCTCCCAGATCTAAAAGATATAGTCAAACATATGAAACTGTCACGTACCCCTCTGGACCCCATTCCACCCTGGCTTTTTAAAGATATGGTTTTAACTATTGGTCCTGGTATACTTTCTATTGTGAATAGTTCACTATCAAATGGAGTTGTTCCACACTGTCTTAAACAAGCAGTGGTTACTCCCCAAATTAAAAAAACAGGTCTTGATGTTACTGATCTGAATAACTTTCGCCCAATCTCAGAACTATATAATTATATCCAAAATATTAGAGAAGGTTGTTCTACCTTAAATTACTTCAGTTTTATGTGGAAATTACATTCTGGATAAATTTCAATCTGGATCCAGAGCTGGCACAGTATAGAGACAGCTCTGGTGAAAGTGTTGAATGACCTTCTAATATCAACTGATTCTGGGCTGGCAGCTCTCTTAATTACATTGGATCTCAGTGCCGCATTCGACATTGTTGAACATTCGATTATTTTAGACCAGCTGGCGTGTGAGGCTGGCATCTGTGGTAAAGCGCTAACATGATTTCACTCATACTTACAGGACAGAACATTCTCTGTTCACTTTGCAAATGCTTCATCCTCTGCAGCCACATTAAAATATGGTCTTCCTTAAGGCTCTATTCTGAGTCCCACACTGTTCTCTCTGTACATGTGTCCTCTGGGATCTATTTGTCATCGCTATGACATTTCCTACCATATGTATGCAGATGACACATAGATTTATTTACCTCTTAAAGTCGAAAACGAACAACCCCTCAAGTCCTTGTTGGACTGCTTGAATGAGCTTAAAGTTTGGTTGTCTAAAAACTTTCTACAACTCAACTAAAAAAATCTGAAATCACAATATTTGGTCCACTGAAACTCAAAAAGGAGATAGCCATCTCTTTGGCCCCACTGGAAATGACGGTGAAGGATAGTGTTAGAAATCTTGGGGTAATAATTGACTCATCCCTAAGCTTTGATAAACAGATAAGTTCTGTTGTAGAGAACAGTTTTTATCAGCTCAGATTGATCTAAAAAATAAAACCGTTTCTCAGTTTTAAAGATTTGGAGATCGTTATCCACGCGTTTATTACATCAAGACTGGACTACTGTAACTCTCTCTATATAGGGATCTGCCAATGTCAATTACGCCATCTGCAGATGGTGCAAAATGCCGAAGCCAAGTTTCTGACTGGCACTAAAAAAAGAGACCACATTACCCCAATACTATGCTCCCTTCATTGGCTACTGGTTCAGTACAGGATTGAGTACAATATTTTATTAATGGTTTTTAAAGCATTACATAACATGTCCCCAAACTACATTGTTGACCTTTTAGATTCGTATACACCAGGCAGGACTCAAAGATCTACGAAATAATCCCTGCTGGTAGTTCCACCTTCTAAAAAGAAGTGAAAGGGTGACCGAGCTTTTTTTAAGTCTCAATTAAAAACTTACCTTCTTTACTTAGCTTTAAATAAATGATAGTGTACAATACACAATGTGGGGAATCATATTGATAATTCGTTTTATTTGCATTTATACCAATCGTTCTATGTTGTTGGATAAGTGGTATGCCCAGGAGTGTGTAGCCATGTATTTACAAGCTAAGCCTGAAATGTTTCTATAGTTGTGGGACGCAGATGGCTCAGTGGGTAGGGAGTCAGATTTGTAGTCAGAAGGTTGTCAGTTCGATTCCCGACTGAGCCAAATGTCGTTATGTCCTTGTGCAAGACACTTTTCCCTAATTGCTCCCAGGTCGTTGCTGTAAATAAGAAACTGTTCTTAGTCAACTTACCTGGTTGACTAAGATAAAGGTTAAAGTAAATTAAATTAAATTGTATGTTTTCTATAATAAACTTTGAAGCACTTTGGGCAACAACGTTGCTGTTAAATGTGCTATATAAATTATTAAAAGTTGAAGTTGGTTCGAAGAACAACATTGTAGATTTGGGTATAAGTCTTATCACACCTGGCAACTGTCTCTATAATCTGTGTCCACTGTGTTGTCTTTTGGTTTGACAACAAATGTCCATCCTGGTTGTGGAAAAACGGATCAGATCTTCACTCTCGCAAGGATCCTGGGAGTGTGCCCATCCGGTCTACATGTGTTTTATGGATCTGGAGAAGTTGTACGACCAGGTCCTCCGGGAGATACTGTGGGAGGTGCTGCAGGAGTATGGGGTGAGGGGGTCCCTTCTTAGGGACATCCAGATCTCTGTTTGACCAAAGCGAGAGCTGCATCCAGGTTCTCTGCAGTAAGTCGGACATGCGCTTAATCACCAATCCTATTTGTAGCATTTATGGACAGGATATCAAGGCATAGTCGAGGTGGGAAGGGGTTGCAGTTCAATGGGCTGGGGATCTCCTTTCTGCTTTTTGGGGATGATGTGGTACTAATGGCATCATCGGCCTGCGATCTTCAGCACTCACTGTATCGGTTTGCAGCCGAGTGTGAAGTGGCTGGAATGAGGATCAGCACCACTAAATCTGAGGCCATGATTCTCATCAGGAAACCGATGAAGTGCCTACTCCAGGTAGAGAATGAGTCCTTACCCCAAGTGAAAGAGTTCAAATACCTTGGGGTCTTTCTCGCGAGTGAGGGGACAATGGAGTGGGAGACTGGTCAGAGAATTGGTGCAGAGGGGCGATATTACATTAAATATATTGCACCATTGTGACGAAAAGAGAGTTGAGCCAGAAGGCAAAGCTCTCGATCTACCGGTCAGTTTTCGTTCCTACCCTCACCTACGTTCATGGAGGCTGGGTCATGACCGAAAGAACAAGATCCAGGGTACAAGCCGCCAAAATGGATTTCCTGAGCAGGGTGGCTGGTGTTTCCCTTAGAAATAGGGTGAGAAGCTTGGTGGTCTGTGAGGAGCTCGGAGTATATCCTTTGCGTCGACAGGAGTTAGTTGAAGTGGTTCGGGCATCTGGTATAGTTGCCCCCTGGGTGCCTCCCTAGGGAGGTGTTCCAGGCACGTCCCGCTGGGAGGAGGCCTCGGGGAAGACCCAGGACTAGGTGAAGGGATTATATCTCCAACCTGGCCTGGGTATGCCTCGGTATCCCCCAGTCGGATTTGGTTAATTTGGCTCAGGAAAGGGAAGTTTGTGGTCCCTTGCTAGCGCTGCTGCCCCCCCCGACCTGACCCCAAATAAGCAGATGAACATGTATGTATGTGACAAATATCTGCTTCTTGTTACTCTGTTGTTCATAGCTGATGGTCTTATGGACAGTCCTGTGTTCTGTGCTCAATACTGGACATATTGTACATGGTCATGGAAAATGACACAAAAAATCTGTTGTCAACACTGAGAAGCGTGAGAAACAGAGGAACTCTGTGAATATGGAGAGAGAAGGGTTTGTCAAAAGTTTTGACAATCTCTGCCAGGAGGTGTGCACTGATGCCCACACCTAGATATCTGCTCCCTTCAGTAAGTCCTTATTATTTGAACTCTCAGTCGCTTCACTGTGCAACTTTGGTAGTTATATATAGCATGGCTCTCACAGGAGGCTTTCAATACCAATACAAACCTCTGCAGGCAACACTCATACTACTTACATTACAGCAAAGGACGGCTTCACCATGCTCTGCATAACGCGATCAAAGAAGTCATTATATTGTATTATTTGCTGTAATTTTGTATACAGATCCAAACAGAGGGAAATACAAGGACAGCAGAGTGCTCCATACTCTAGACATGTTGCATGGATTAAAAACCTGGGCAAGAAGATCCATGCAGTGTTTATGAAAACCCTTGAAACCATGGATATGTCACTTTTTTGTTTTTCTTTCTAGTCAGGCCAGTGAAGGAGTTGTTCCATCCTTTTGCAGTGGAACAAGGACATCTGCAATCATTCCTGGCACTGTTGCAAGGTGGCTGTAAACTATGATGACTTCGTTTTGAGTTGTTGGTATTCACTTAGACATGCACTGAGAATGTACAAGTACATGTGTGAATTTGCAGTGTGTTTGATTTTCAAATTGTGATGGTAACCTCTCAATGTGACATTCACTATTGTTTTAGTAAATGTCATATTTCATAGGTATGGAAATAAAGTAATGTCTGACGATTTGACTATACAGCTTTCTCTGAATTGAAGTTATGGGGCCCTCCCTATCTTACACCCAGCCCAATTGACTTTTTACACAAATGCATGTATCATTCCTATCTTACACCCGACGCATATGGGACTTTTCTTTCCAAAGACGCGCGTTGGTAAATTAGGGAATGAACTTGCGTTAGTTGGGCGGTTCAGCGAAAAGAAGAGGCATGTTCAGGCGCAAACGTTCCCTGGTGCTATCTTGCAGTTCCCGAAAACAATTCTGCCACTGACCAGGAAAAACCTGGTTAAAAGTCAGTGGCGCGTTATTCATATGCTATTTTAAGAGCGCATGCTTAACCATAATGTAGGGTGTGCAAAACATGCATACACTTTGCTCCTCTCATCTACACAAATGCAGCAGTTCTTTATTATTGCAATACATATCTAGAAGGAAAAATATTACCACACGAGGGAAATCATTGTGGTGTCCGAAGATGTGAAAAAATAGGTATACATCTAGTGTACACATGTACCCAAATTATTCTGAATGAATTATTCGCACAGATATACATCAACCTCAAGGGAACCCATTCAATGAACATACAAGTCATTTGCAATGCTAATAGTAAAATCACCCTCTGGCTCAAGCCATGACTCGTTTATGGCAACTTTGCCAAAGTTCCATGAGGAATCCCCCTTAGATGGGTGGCTGTGAAGGGGACAACGGCTATCCGATAAAGACATGGTTAATGAGGACACAATTTATGATGCCAGCAAGTGTGTGAAATGCTGTTTAATCGAAAACACACACAAACACACAGTGTAGCCTAATTGAACAAACATTTGTCACACAAAAAATGCGCGTCAGGTGTTTGGATAGAACAGGAGGTACACTACACAAATCACAGCATTCTTTGTGGCTTGTTGTGTTTTATGCAACATTTCCATGAATCATGGATGTGTTGCTGACATAAATGAGGAAATACTAGAGGACTTAATGTGACGCAATGTTGAAATGCATGTGCCGTTACCCAAATGCCCAGAAATGCAGAACGGGAGAGGAGAGCTTATATGACATAAGATTGAGGTAAGCAAAGTAATCGTAATGTTAGACTTTATTGCTAAAATATTTCAATGTATTCATAATCTCGTGATTCAGTGAGAGTGAGTCCAAAACATCAGAAAGTATGTCTTGTGACATTTCTTTATTTATGTTTTGTAAAAAGAATAATCATTAGCAATCCACCTTTATAATAGCAATCCGCCATGGAACAAGCGCTCCTGCTCTTAAAGGGAATGTGAAATGATACTCTGATTGGTTTATTGCACATTACGCCCAAACCACACCTATGACTAATGAAGCTACTTCAGACCTACCCATTTTAGATTTGCATCATGTGCAACAGTCATTTATCCCGCTGGTAAAATAGCAACAGCGCCCGGGACCCTAACACAGTGTCACTTGCGTTTTGCGTTTGATACTTGCATTTCAGGGCCCGTATTTATCAAGCTTCTTAGAATTACTCTTAAGAACACTGCTAAAACTTGACTTAAGAGTAAGAAAATTCTTGGCTCAAAGCTGCGCTTAAAAGTTAGTTATCACACATCCCCGTCCTACTTTAGTGAAGTGTAGGACTAAATCTTAAGTGTCAGTCTTAGAGCTGATTCACGACATTTTGCTGTGCCGCAAACGAGATTTTGGATGACGACATAGGCAAGATCCAATCACTGAATAGATGTACTTGTTTAAGAATATTCTCAGATAAATTCACATTCAATGGTGACATTCATAAGAGGAGTTTTCATTCAACAAACATTTGACAAAGAATTTTAAGAGAATTTATTATGATATACACATTGCAAATTAAAGATCAAAAAAGGTTTCCAACACGTTTTCCAC